>MU670693.1:64005-84826 GCA_026770625.1 Nicotiana glauca
AAAGAAGAAGAAAGGGGTCCTAAGGTTAAACATAATATGGACCACTTTGGTGCAATACCCAGCAATCATTCTCACACGAGATATTAGCGCACCAGTCATCATATCCATATTCTACCCTTCCCACCCCGTTAAGGTATTTAAACGCGATTAGTCTCGTTTTACTTATTGCATGCTAGTACCCACCCCAACCTATCAGTCCGGGGGTGTTAGGACTACTAATCCTAAAAGGGGAAGAAAGGGATGGGGGCTTTGCATGGAGTTTCAAAGGATAAAAGTCTAATTCGTCATTCAAAACAGATACCAAGTAGGGGAAAGAATAATAAGACAAACCAAGGCTCAAAGAAACCCCTTTAAACAGACAACATATAGTTTAGCATGTCTTTGGTCTTAAATTAAAATTAAGTGGCGGACGGATCAGTTTAACACATAGAATTAGATAAAAGGTCTACATTAGGCAACTTGGATCCAATTGTTAGGATCTGGAGTATTTTACCGGTTTATTAATTAAGGACTAACACATACACGTTTCGAAAGAAGCAGAAATCTGCAGAAGTTCAGAAAGGTTTTGGAAAGTCGCTGGAACTATTTAAAGAAATATTTCAGAAGTAAAGTGTTTATAAAAAAGAGGCGAGAGTTTGAAAGTTGTTTTGAAAGTAACTTCAAGAAAATAAAAAAATTTCAGACATAGAATTAGGAAAAACGATTTTAGGAACGCGTGTTTATTAAGTTGCAGACAGGTTTGGACGAATCTGTTGAAAAACATTGAAATAGTTGCCAGAATACATTCTTATAACTCGAGCGAGCTTGAGATCCTATAGGCAGGATGTCTACTTCAATATCTTTATTACTCAATGCTACTTTTTACCGTTTCAGGCAGACGAAAGTTGTGTTATCCTATGGTTTGCCTATTTTTTTATGCAATTCTATAGGCATGATTTCTATATGCTTGAATGAAGAAAAATGCAAGCCCATGGACATGATCTCTAGGTGATTCAAACGTTAAAAGCCTATAGACATGATATCTAAGTGATTCAAAGTAGTAAAAGTCCTATAAGCATGATATCTAGGCGATTCAAAGTATTAAATCCTATAGGCATGATTTTTAGGTGATTTAAAGTATTAAAAGTCCTATAGGCATGATATCTTGACGATTCAAAGGAGTACAAGTCCTATAGGAATGATATCTAGGCGATTCAAAGTACTAAATCTTATAGGCATGATTTCTAGGTGATCTAAAGTATTAAAAGTCCTATAGGCATGATATCTAGGCGATTCAAAGGAGTAAAAGTCCTATAGGCATGATTTCTAGGTGATTTAAAGGATTAAATCCTATAGGCATGATTTCTACCCTTTAACATACAAACAACTAAAAACCCCTCCCATACCCTTTACTACTATATTCCCAAAGTTTTTATTACAAAGTTATTATTACAGAGCCAAAAGTAAAAACAAAATACATCATAGCCCACAGCTGGATCCAAACTGCCTAATGCAATCTTGACATCCAATACATGTGGTTTACCAAATCCGGGTTCCAGATTCCAAGGCCTTCTCTTAGAGTGTTTCAAAGTTCCAAGGAGATTCAAGAGCCCATGCAATACTTACACCCTAAAGAGTGAATGTTGTAACGGAGTAGTGCAATGTGTGGAATTACCAGCCCTTAGGCATCCAAGTTCAGAGGGAGCTCTAGTGTCCCTAAGCATGGCTTACCAGAGAGGAGTAGAACTTAAGAGCTAGGAGTAAGTGTAAAGTGAAGGAGGAACCTTAGCAGGAGGTGGTCATACCCAGCCATGGCATAGACTGGCACACCCCTAACCTCTTGCTCAGATTCAAACAAATAAGAGCAGACTCTTACAGAGTCAAACTCAGGTTTGAATGGTGATTAGGACACCAACAGACCTAAATTAGAGCTCAGCACATTGAGGGGAAAGAGAATGGGAAAGCAATTGAGTAAAGACTCAGAAGAGTCTAGTTCTGGATAACAGACAGCAATTCATAGTGCTGCTATGACCCAGGACAATACTCACATACAAAGGGAATAGAGGGAAAGGGATTAAAACATAACCTAAAGAGACATAGCATGCTTGAAGGTAATTACATAGTGCAGGAAAGCATAAATAAACACACAAAGAAAGAAGGGGTAGAAGCAGAGAAGTTGAACATATAACAAGGATGCTATTTAACATAGAAGAACATACCAGTTGTAAATTCTAGAATAGCAGGATAGTAACAGCAAACAGACAGCCAAGAACAGACTCAAGAAAACTCCCCAAGTGCTTAAAAGTTCAGACAGCAGGAAGTACAGATGTAGAATGCTCAGTAGTAGTGTAGAGAAATAGAGAGTAGTAATAGTAGTAGTAAAGAAGACAGAGAGGTGAATTCTGATTTTGATTTACAGTCAGAATTCGATGATGAAGTGAAAAGAAGAGCATGTATTTATACTTGAAATCAGACATGCAAGCAAGGAAAGAAAATTAGTCGAGTATCAATTAAGATCAATCAATTAACAGAGGTTCCTTTGATTAAGGAATCCCAATTTGATCAGTAAAGGACAAGAAATATTTAAGGAAAGGGGATCAAATAAACAACATTGTGCATAGTATACAAATAAGGGTAAATACATAAAAGTTATTTAAGGAGAGGTTTTAGAAATACACGGTTTGTGCAAATAAGGTAAGAAAACCAATTAACAAACAGTAAATCAAAAGGTCTGAGATTTTTATACGAATGAATCAAGTCTGAAAAAAGAGGAAGGTTTTACTTAGGTCGAGTCACGGGCAAAAATGGAAAGAAATCAATCAAGCTATATTCAGAAGAAATTTTGAACTAACTGAAAATTTGAAAAACCACTTTATGGGAAATTCATAGTATATAAGGAGCATACAAACACGTTAAACATGAAAGAAGGCTGTACTTTCATTGTAAAGAATCAGTTGGAAAATCTAGTGTAGAAAAGCTTTTGGCAAAAAGGTCAGAACCATATGAAAAATAGAGAAATTGAAATCAAACTAGTTCAGAGGTAAGAACATGCAAGTCACATACAAGTGGTCTGAAAAACCCCAAATTCTAGGGTTTTCGTCATTAATCTAGTGTAGGTATGAACAAATCAGACAAGACCAAACTCAGAAAAACCCAAAGGAACTCAATCATTCCGTGAAAACATGCTGAGGGAAAACACAGTAAAAGAAAAAATACAAGGAAACATTAGGAGGAAAAATAGTAGAAGAAAACACATAGGAGTCAAAGTAGAAACAAACAGGAGTCATAGTAGGACGAATACAGTAAGAACACCACATAAAATCACAGTAGAACGAGTAAAAATCAAAGAAACCCTAAATCGGAGAAGATGAACAGTTTTTGAAAGCAAACTTTTGAAAGAGATTTAAGAAATCATTTGAAAACCTTAAGACAAGCATGGATCTAGAGCGGATCTAGAGAAATGTAAGAAAAGCTCGAAGGGCTAGGGTTTCAGAAGAACCCTAGAAGTGAGAAAGGCCTGGAAAAGGGTCTGCTCTGAGCCAGAGTGAGCCAGAGATAGGCTCATAGGACCAGGACATGTCGGAGATGGCCGTGAAACTTGAATCGGCGAAGATATGAGCGAAAACCTTCAAGGTCAGACCTTGAATCTTCCAGTAGCAGGTGTAGATATGGAGGTGAGTACATGCCACCCAGGGCTTGGGGATGCCATGGATTCCGGTTAAACATGGTGGAAACCGGTGGGAGAAGGCTAGGGTTTCGGAGGGGCAAGAGAGAGTTTGAGAGGACGAGGGTTTGAGGGCGGCGGTCAAAATGAAAATGATATATATGGTTAGGGGTTGGTAAGTTAAAAAGGAATGGTGAAACCATCAATAGCCGGGTGGGTTTGGAAATGGTTCAGGTAATTGGGTCGTTTAATTGGGGTCAGAATTGGGGTCCAAATTGGGCTACAATTGAAAGCAATTTGAGGCCAAAATTGAAATAGCCATTTTTCCCTTTTGAATTTATAAAAATAGTAAAAGATGTTAAAAATCAAATTAAAAGCACTAGGTTAGCAAACCATATGTAAGTATTAATTTAAAAATATTGGTATTGATTTTGTAATTAAAATGCTATTAAATCCGAAAATGGGCTAAAATTGTAATTTCATGCAATTTAATTTTAAAAATACCAAATGAACTCGTAAAATTATACAAAAATCATGTAAATTATGTTTTTATGAAAATGTTAGAATAAAATAAACTATTCTCCAAAATGGCAGGCTTTTGTTAATAATTATTGGGATTTATGGTGTAAAAATAGGCCCTAAAATAGTTTAAAAATCCTTTAAAAATGCCAAAATCTTTTGGGATGCTCATATATGCATACATATGCTATTTGGAGAGTATTTTGAGTATAAAAATATATAGAGAAAAATTGGGTATCAACAGCGCGAATACACATTTCTATCGAGAGTTCTTTATGGATTCTGCACAAATTCTTTTGGTGCTACTGTTGTTGATTCTATTGGAATTATAGAGGATCTATATATGGGAATAAAAAAATACATCAACTAACCAAGTTTAGACAAATGCACAATTCCAGGCGACCAATTTATCAACATTCAATATTGGGAGAATCTTTATCCAGGATGGAAGTTTGATGCCACTACTGGTCATTGGTATTAGTTAGATAGTTACAATTACCGATTCTTCTCCTTCTTGTAATATTTCTAAGGAAACATCAGAGGTTCTTTATTTACATAATTCTTACCAAGTTCAAAGGATGGAAAGGGAGAACCTGTTTTGTATCAATCCCCAATTTCTGCAACCACAAACATGTATGTTGAATTTCTCTCATTGGTTCGAGAAAACATTCATAAGATTGAAGAATTTTTACACAACATAGGACAAATGGAATCTGGTCAACAATCCAACAAAACACGCTCAATTTCATTGTATGCAACTTCAGTGATTCCAAATGGCGTAAGTGAACTTACTGATTTCCTGGTATTATGGGTTTGATTATCCAAAACTATGGAGAAGTTGAAGTACTGATGTCGTGAGATAATTCCATATATTTGGAAATTATTACCCTACTTGCTTGTTGTTTGGATGAATATTTGTGCGAAGATTGCCCTTAATAGAGCATATTTCATGTGTAGGAATGCTTCGACATGAATTGGAGAAAGGTTACATGAAATGATACCTCTGATCTACAAAATGGAGCAATAAAAGAAGACGTGCAAGTCAATGAAAATTATGTGCCATAGATAGAGCCTTACACAATAAGAACAATGCCATAGATAGTGCAAGTCATTATCCCGGGCACTGTCATCAATGCCATAGACAGTGCCTTGCACAAAAAAGACAATGTTAGAGATAGTGACTTGCACTGAAACGATAGTGCTACAAGCAGTGCAAGGCGCCAACAATGTCATCCAAAAAAAAGTTTCATTCCTCATTAGTATTGGACATGTAAATTCAGCCCTTACCCTATAAATACCCCTAAAAGTTAGTATTTGAAGGGTTAGACATCATTAGAGAGGCAAAAGGCTATGGAATACTTTGGAATCACAAGTCACTCAAGTTTTTCCCTCCGCTTTCCTTTTATTTGTAGTTTAATGCTTCTAGATATAACTATAATTATTTACACAGTTATGAGTAGCTAAAAACCCATCATATAAGGTTGATGGAACCAATTGAAAGATGAAGTCTTGTTTGTGTTTTGATATAATTGAGCTGTTATTACTCTTTAATTTTTCAGCTATATGTTTCTTGTGATTAATTGAAGGGACCTCAATTAATCGTGTCTAGTTATCTTGTGTTGTTTGAGAAAGAACACTTGATTAGATTGTTGTTGAACAATGCAACTTTTGAGTAAGCTAAGAGATTAATTACTTGAATTTTAAAGTGAGATTAGAGATAACGAAGCTTTGGGCGATATTTATGAGTTGTACGAATTGTTCAACTAGAGTAGTTCGAGAGAATACTTGTAGTAAATTATCGTAATTGATCGAGAGATAATTACGGTAAACAATACCTCATCATCTTTAGAGAGTGTTACAATGAGATTATAGCTAGCGTATCAGGAATTAATCTGACAATTGGGGAAATCTGTCACGACCCAAACCCCGCACTGGTCATATTGGCACCTCTCGTGAAGACGGGCCAGCAAACTAACCCAACTTGTCTTTCCAAAAATAATTTAAACATGAATAAACAGCTAAAATATAACTTAATATTATTAATTAGCAGAAATACAACCCAACACAGCCCTAATCGGGGTGCCACAAGTCACGAGCATCTATTAGAATGTAAGTACAACCAAAAGGTCTAAAAGTACACTAATCAAGAATAATGAACAAAAGGAGAAGAACGATGCTGCGAGCGCTGGCAGTCACCTCATTAAACTCCTATATCTGTGACTCTGATCAGCCAAACCCGCTACCGGGTAAATAAATACCTATAGCTGCACACAGGGTGTAGGGAGTAAAATGAGTACTCCAACTTAGTGAGTAATAAAGGTAAATAACAATTGAGCAGTAAGAAATCACGTATGACATATCATCATGCTATATAGACGTAGTGTAAAACCCTTTGAGAAAAGCAGTGAAGCTGTGATATCTTTAGAAATATCTTAGCTCAGTTTAAAACCTCTTTTGAAAATGAATTTTTCAATAGTATGCAAACGAATGCAAATCAAATAGTGCAGATAAGCACAGAAGTCCGCCCCTCGGGAACCACACTCAATTAACAGATAATGTCAGGCAATCTGGTAGATATCACATGAAGTAGCACAAACAACAGGTAAAGGCAAGCAAATGAAATAAAGTAAACACACAGAACAACACTAGTACCGCTACGGCGTGCAGCCCGATCCACATACCGCTACGACATGCAGCCTGATCCGTTTATCATCAACGATGCTCACTGTCCTGTGCAGACTCCAGGAGGGGCCCCTTACGGCACAAGCGCAATATCAAGCCATCTCGTAGCATCAATCTAGGCCCTCGGCCTCATATCAATATCAGTATAACACTGCTACGGCGTGCAGCCCAATCCAAACGTATCCTCACAATATAGGCCCTCGGCCTTACCCATTCAAAGATCAACAAGCCACTCGGGCAACAGTAAAACACGATGCTCAGCCTAAAATATTTTTGAAAGTATCATTACAAGCGTTTAAGGAATAATAAAACTGGCTGATTTTTAAAACAGTAGAAAATACGTGACTGAGTTAAAGTATATAATTAAAACAGTGAGGAATTATCGACAACAATCCCCGAAGGGTTCAAATATCTGGCACGAAGCCCAAATATGGTAATAAGCCCAAATTGTGATGATAACAAGTAATTTCAGACAAATACGCAGTAAATTCATCAATCGGGACGGACCAAGTTGCAATCCCCAATGGTGCTCTGCCCCACGCTCGCTATCCGGCGTGCAAGTCACCTCAATGTAGCACTGTGATGTGCAAATCCGGGGTTTCAAACCCTCTAGATATCATTTACAATCATTACTCACCTCGAACAGGTAAAATCTCTAGCTCGCGATGCTTTTGCCCCTCAAATCGGCCTCCATGCGCGTCAAATCTATCCAAAAAAAAAGCGAATACATCAAAATATGCTAAGGGAACAAAGCCCAAGCGAAAACAAACAATAACGGGCACAAATCCCGAAATTACCAAAACCCGAGCCCCAGGCCAACTTCTTGACACTCAGAAATTTTCACATCAATAGATTCCCTATCTCCGCACGAGTCTATACATATAAAGAACACCAAAATCGCAGTCCAAATGACCCCACATATCCCAATTTTTTGCTCTCTTAAGTTTCAAGCCCTTAACCACCATTTTTGCCTATTAATTTCTTAAGCTTTCAGCCTTAATCCATGTATTTGCAACATAAAATCGTGTTTTAAGTCCAAGAATTCTTACCTTATCGAAGCCCCTTGAAAAACATCTTCAAAATTGCCCACAATACTCCAAGTCCGAAGTTAGAATGATAAACCCTTCAATAATTCGCGAAGATGAACATTAATATTTCTGACCAGGCGAAACCGCATCTGCGGTCAAATTCTCGCTTCTGCGACTTCCGCTTTTGCGGTCCACCTTCCGATTCTGCGGAAAATAACTTAAGGTCCAGAACCGCATTTGCGGTCTATTTCCGCATATGTGGCTTCCGCTTTTGCGGACTCAGATCCGTTTCTGCGAAAATTCCCTAAGGCCCAAACTCCGCTTCTGCGATTCCAATGCCGCACCTGCAATACCGCAGATGCGGCTCCTCGTCGCTTCTGTGGAAAAAACTCCCCAAGCCAAACTTTGCTTCTGCGATCTCCCCTTCCGCATCTGCGAGACCGCTCCACAGAAGTGAAAATACCTGAAGCAGTAACAATTTTCCAATTTCACCAGTCCAAAACTTCCCATTGGCCATCCAAAATTACCCCGAGTCCCCCGGGACCTCAACCAAAAGCACCAATACCTCTTGTAACATCATTCAAACTTGTTCCAATCATTAAAACACCTCAAACAGCACCAAAACCATCAAATTACACCGAATTCAAGCCTAAGTTCTTCTAAAACTTTCGAAACACGCATTCGATAAAAAACCCAACCAAATCACCTCTGAATGATCTGAAATTTTACACACATATCCCAAATCGCTTAGCAAAGCTACAGCAACTCTCCGAATCCCATTCCGACCCTCAGATCAAAATCTCACCCATCAACCGGAATTCGACAAAATACTAACTTCGCCAATTCAAGCCTAATTCTACATCGAACCTCCAAAATCACTTCCGATCACACACCTAAGTCACAAATCATCCCCCAAAGCTAATTGAATCATCATAATCCATATCCGAGCCCTCTAACACATAAGTCAACATCCAATTGACTTTTCCAAATTAAGCCTTCCTTTAAAAGACTAAGTGTCTCATTTCCTTCTAAAATCAATCCAAGCCAACTCATCACACAAGACATTGATAATGAAGCTTAAAGAAGCAAAAAATGGGGGAAACGGAGTGGTACTCATGAGACGACGGGTCGGGTTGTCACATCATCCCCAACTTAAACAAACGCTCGTTCTCGAGCGTACCCAAAGTTGTTATAGAAGCCAACCAATAGCTAAATAACTTTACCATGTATATACCCGGGGGGTGATCCCACGTCACCCTATTTCATATAGGTCAGACAACACCTTTTAAATAAAATTACACAATCCAATCTAGCCCATAAACCATAGAACCACATTTTCACTTCAAAAACCATCAATTCGACCAAAACCTCACACCTATACTTTGAATAGATCCGAACTGGCTGTATTAACCCATGCCTGCAACCTCAAGTGCAATTATCCGATATACCATGTAATTCAAACATATGTAGCAATAACTTCCATTCACAACAGCTACACACAACACCCGAATATCAGTAAAACCTCTTATCAACTAAGGTCTCATTCCAACACTCCCATATACTGCCAATGATAATGAAACACATAGTAAATCATAACCATCTCTCGTATCAGTCATCCATAAGGTTACTTCTCCTTTGGCAAGGACCATAGCAAATTTCTAAATCGAACCTTTATATTTACCCATCAAACATGCTGAATCGAATCTATTTGTATCCATTATAGGCCCCCAACGATCTCATCTACTCCAACACAATTACTCTAGTGACATGACACACCAAGACAGGCTAAGGTCACAACTAGTGCAGTTCGCGCACCAATAAGCAACAATCCGAACATACTCACATCATGAAACTGACTCAAACGAAAGAGTCGTACCGCGAGCTCACCAATATCATCACATCACACGGCTGAGAACCTGTCTCACATCATAGAAATAGAGCACACAAATTTGTCCCGCAAGGTCATATTTCCACATAGGATCCTATCCAAATACTGCTCCATATGAAACACCTCAAGTCACTATGCTCAAAATCCACAACCATGCTTAATTGATGTCTGGAACCAAAGCAAATCATTACACCCACGGTGAAACAAATAATATACACCACGCATGTTGATACCCAATTTTTTTCTCCATATTTTTATACTCAGAATGTTCTCAAAATCGCATGTACATGCATATATAAGCATGCCCCAAGAATTTTGATATTTTCCCCAATTTTTAAAGCTTTTTAAAATTATTTTATTATTTGTTTTAGCAGTACAAAATCCAATAAGTATTCCCAAAACTATCATTTTGGTGAGTAATTTATTTCCATCCTCATATTTATACCACAATATAATTAAGGTAATTTTTGCATATTTTAATAAATTTATCTGATATTTTTTAAGCTAAATTGCATATAATTGCTGTTATAGCCTATATTACGATTAATAGCATTTTACAATTATAAAATTAGTCCCAGCATTTTAGATTAATGTTTATATATTATTAATTAGTTCAATACTTTTAATTTGTTTTTAAAATCATTAACTATTTTAATAAAATTAAAAAGGGAGAAATTGACTATATAATATATTGCCCATTAACCAACCAAAATATTTGTTGCGACTAGAAAGCTTCTCTGATGCTCTCGGTGCACGATAAGCCAAGGTAGGCTAACGTGCACCTCTAATGGTTAGGAGACGCAAGCAAGCAGCACCGGTGGCCGATGTTACCACGCCGGTGAACTCTAGATCGCAAACCCTGACTCTGTTAACCTTTGGAAGTTTTTTACCAGCTGGTTTTCAACCAATTTGAGAAGAAGAGGAGCTAAGTGAAAATGAGCTGATAAACAGTAAGCAATGGAACAGTAATGCTGAGAACACTGAGATCTGTGTTCAGAAAAGGAAAGAGCAACTACCAACGATTCCAAGGCGACACCAATTCTCAGAAGTTGGGTCGTCAAAGCAAATCTCAAATCCAGATCTGGAGTCAAAGGGCAAAGAAGCTAATGCAGAAGCACATGCATAGGAAGCAAGGAAGCAGAACATGTATTCTCAAATGGGGATGCAACTGGAATATGTACCACCTAGCCACAGAGAAGGTAAGGTGATTATACAAATACAGGAAGAAGATGTGAATGATCTTAAGGAATATTGGGATAATGCTTTAATTGGATATGTTTTGGGGGATACACCATATGAGAAATCCATGTTGAACTATGTAGAATCAGTGTGGGATTTTTTAGATAAACCCCAAATTCTATATCATCATGAAGGATACTATGTGTTTCGATTTTCAAATGTAAAGGACAAAGAAGCAGTAATGCAAGTTGGACCTTACAAATATCATTATAAACCATTGATATTGCAAAACTAGGAGAGAGATTTTCAATTTGACCCTAAGAGTATCACTACAATTCCACTTTGGATCCAAATTCCTAGCCTATCATTAGGATATTGGACAGCAGATGCACTAACAAAGGTAGCAAGTGGTGTAGGGATTCCAATGTACACTGATAAATACACTGCTGAGCTATGAAAAATCTCTTATGCACGAGTTCTAGTGAAAGTTGATATAACAAAACCACTAGTGGAGAGTGTTGAAATTATAACTCCTTCGAGTGTTAAACAGCAGGAAATTGTGTATGAATGGAAACCTAGGTTCTGTACTGAATGTTTACACCTTGGGCATGATGTCTTCGAATGCTGGAAGTCAAACAAGCCTGAGGAAACTAAAGAATTCCAAATTCCTAAGAGAAGAAATAGGGGCAGAAGAAGAAGAATCATCCAGGAATGGAAACCTAAAGAACAGCAAGAGAAGGAAGAGAAGCATGAAGAAACAAAGGGAATGCAGAACCTCACAGGAGATGAGAAAGAGCAACATGAAGGTGAAACAAACCAGCAAGGCAAGAAGGTACAAAATTCTATAGGAAAAGGGGAATAAAGCCAATCACTAGACAAACAGCAATGTCATGCTGAAGGAAGCAATGCAAACAGATTTTAGGTATTATGTGAACTGAGCCAAACAGTTGCACAGGGAGGGGGTCTGGTTCCTGGTACTATACATCACCCCACATGGTCATAAGCACATGGAATATAAGGGGGCTAAACAAAGAGTTGAAAATCTTTTTGTAGAATAATAAGGTAGATGTATTAGGATGTTTTGAAACAAGAATAAAAGAGAAAAAGGCAAAAACAATATTGTATAGAGTAGCAAGAGACTGGGGTTATTGATGCAACTATACAAAAGCAGAAAATGGTAGAATCTGGTTGATGTGGAAGGCAAATATAGCACTAAATGTTGTCCAACTTCATGAGAAATGTATACATTGTGAAGTGAAGGATGCATTGTCTGAGAATCATATTATGTTAACAGTAGTATATGCTAGAAACAAGCAACATGAGAGAATCGGCTTATGGAGTGAATTGCAAATGATTGGTAGCCAGATTCAATACCCATGGCTTATAAGTGGGGACTTTAATAGTGTTTTAAGGACTGAGGATAGGTCGGGACTTCCAGTTACCATGTGAGATAAAGGAGTTCAAGGAGTGTGTTGATTCAATCCAATTGACCACATTGAAAACAAAAGGCTGCTTTTATACCTGGTGCAATAAACAACATGCAGATGATAGAGTGTATAGCAGAATTGATTGGGCTTTTGGCAACTTTGAGTGGATCAGAAACTATGGACCTGTGGATGTTGTTTGTCTAGAACCAGGAGTATCAGATCATTCTCCTGTAGTGATCCAAATCTAGAAGAGGAAGAATCTATGCCCCCAAACCATTCAAGCTATACATGGTGACAATGGAGCATAAAGAGTTTAAACCCATGCTAGAAGACATATGGAGGCAGAAGATAGAGTGTGATCCTATGGACAGTATATGGAAGAAATTGCAACAATTGAAGGCTGCAACAAAGGGACTAAATAAAGAGATGGCAAGTTATGAGAAAAGATTGAACTATCACAGGCAGCAATTAGAGTATGTGCAGAACAATCCGAAAATTAGTACCCTTAATCAAGATATGATAGAGGAAGAAAAGAAGATATTGCAGGACATAGAGAAATGGAGTACAATAGAAGAAAGAATTCTGAGGCAAAAGTCAAGAATAAACTGGATAGATTATGGAGATTCAAATTCCAAATATTTCTATACCTAACTGAAGATGAGAGCAAGTAGGAATGCAATAACATCTGTTTATGATGCAGGGGGATCTAGAGTCACAGAACCTAAAGAAGTGGAAAAAGAATTTGTCACTTTTTTCAAGCAACTAATGAGGACTGATACTGGGATCAAACCATGTCCTAATACAGAGATTATTAAAGCATGTGTGTGCCTATCATTGCAACAGCAACATGAGTTAATTTAGAAGGTCACTTATGAGGAAATTGATGAAGTAGTAAAAGACATGCCAAAGGACAAAGCACCTGGAGTGGATGGTTTTCCAGTAGAGTTTTTCAAAGTGCACTGGAATGAAGTGAAACAAGAGGTCTATGAAGCTGTGAGGTTTTTCTTTCAAACAAGCAAGATGAAGAAAGCATGGAATTGTACAGCAATAACATTGATCCCCAAAGGAACAAATCCAACAACTGTAAAGGACTGCAGACCTATAGCTTGTTGCACCAAAGTTTACAAGATCATTGCAAAAATAATGACTAAAAGGATGAAAAAGGTGATTGAGGGCTTAATTGGGCAAACACAATCTGCATTCATAGAAGGGAGAAGTATAGTGGATAATATTCTTTTTAGCCATGAACTGTTTAATGGATATAAAAGAAAAGGTCTATCACCAAGATGCACTCTCAAGGTGTATTTGAAAAAGGTTCCCTGGACTGGCATTTTTTAAGGTATATGCTCACAGACTTTGGGTTTCCACAGAAGTTTATAGGGTGGATCATGGAGTGTGTGACAATAGTATCCTATTCCTTAACACTAAATGGAGCATTTACTAAGCCATTCCCTACAAAGAGAGGCCTCAGACAAGGAGATCCAATGTCTCCTTATCTGTTTGTGATTGCTATGGAGTATTTGCAGAGGGAGATGAACACACTAGCTAAGCAGAAGGAATTTAGATACCACCCAAAATGCAAGAAGCTGGGAGTGACACACATTTTCTTTGCTGATGATCTCTTAATGTTTTGCAGGGGTGACAAAAAATCAGTTGCTACATTGCAGAACATTTTCAACAAGTTCTCACAAGCATCAGGATTGCAAGCTAGTGCTGAAAAGAGTTCAATTTATATTGCAAGAGTCTCACAACATATCAAAGAAGAATTAATACAGCTTACTGGATATGCAGAGGTCAGTATACCATTCAAATACCTGGGAGTACCACTGTCTGCAAGAAAGCTCAACATACACCAATATCTGTCATTAGTTGAGAAGATCACAGAGAGAATCAGATGCTGGTCAGCAAGGATGCTTTCCTACTCAGGAAGGGTTCAACTTATCAAATCAGGACTATTTGGTGTCCAAACTTACTGGGCTCAAATATTCTTAATCCCAAAGAAGATTATGAAGATGATAGAGACTCTATGCAGGACCTTTTTGTAGACTGGTTCAAATGAATTCTCCAGGAAAGCACTAATTGCATGGGATAAAATATGTCAACCTAAGTCAGCAGGTGGATTGAATGTGATGAACATGAGGATATGGAACAAGGCAGTAGTCTTAAAACACTTATGGGCACTTGCTATGAAGAAGGATTCTTTGTGGATTAGGTGGGCACACACCTATTACATAAAGAGAAAGCAGATTGAGGAGACTCCTACACCCAAAGCAGCAGCATGGGTGGTCAGAAAGATCATGGATGCAAGAGATGAAGTTATGAAAATGAAGACAGATCAAAAGAGGATTACAGTCATTCTTGAGAACTTTGAGAAGCAAGGGAAATTCCAAATCCACAAGGCATATATCCAGATGTAACCATAATTCAACAAGGTTGAATGGAAGAGCATTCACATGCACTATCAGACACATCCCAGATTCAAGTTCCACATGTGGCTAGCCATTAACCAAAGGATAGAAACTGCGGATAGAGTCATCAAATTTGGCATCCAAGTGCAAGCAGAGTGTATTTTTTGTGGAAAGGCTGAGGAAACTTTTCAACATCTATACTTTGGCTGTCAAAATACCAGGAAGTTGTGGGAAAGGATACTGAAATGGCTGGGACATACAAGGCAGATAGGTGACTGGAACCAAGAACTGAACTGGATGAACAACATGGCCAAGAAGAAAGAGCATATGGCAGAAATGACTGTAGCATCCTTTGCAATGGTCATGTACTGTATCTGGCATGAGAGAAACTCAATGATGTTCAACTAAGGTAGATACAACATTGATGAAGTTTGTAGAGAAGTGGCAATGCATATACACATCCAAGGAAGGAAGGAGATTAAGTGGAAAAAAGGGTTGGAACTTGTAAATAGAATGGCTTAGTTACTAGTTTCAATAGTGCATATATAAACTGATCTACTTGTAAATAGTTATTAGAGATTAATGGTCAGCATTAATCTGGATATGTAATGACTTTTTGATGAAATAAAAAGCAAATTTTCGTCAAAAAAAAATATATATATATAGCCCATTACCATTTCAATTTTAGCCAAATCAAACCCCAATTTAACCCCACCCCATCAGATGGTAATTAAACCCAAATGGCCCAATACCCCATCTGAACCAACCCAGCCTAATTCTAAATTGACCCGGTCCACTCCCATTTTAATCTGAGGCATTGATCAAATGAGATCAACGACCCAGATTTAATTGCCTTAATTAAACCCTCACCTACCCCCCTTTCCCCCCGTCTCATTTTCGAGACTCCTCATATCTCTCTATCTCTCATTCTCTCTCTATCTATTTGGTACTCTCTAGAAGCCCTTTGGCTTCTCCCCTTCGACGGGGTCTGTTCACCTTCTCCGACCAGTTTTCTCACTGGAACCTATGGCTCCTCACTTACTCTTTTCAAACATGAAATTCTCTTTAAAACTATTCTTCCCGCACTTCACACTATTTATAGACTCTAGGCTCTGCCCCCTTTGAGTGAGCACTGCCTTGGGGACCTCTAAGTACTTATTGAACTCTAACACTCAAGGTTGGCCTTCTACACTGCACTTACTCATTCTTGGCCAGGGTTCCCGGGTGTGAGCACTGTCTAGGATCTTCTGAAATACTTAGAGACTATGACACATTTGGGTTGTAAGGCCATGGCATATGGCAAGTGGATCTGGTACTTTGGGCCTACTATTAGGCCTTCTATAGTATAGCTTCGTGATTTTTCTTTTATTGAGTTGTGTAATTTAGCAATTTTGGTCTATAATAATTATTTGTAAAACACTTCAGGGCTGGATAGTTAAAAGGGTGGAAATGATGCATGCTTAGCATAATTTTGGGTAGAAATCATGCTTTAGGATTTACTTCACCTCTGTGCGCGATAGAGATCCTGCATAGGACATGCTTGCATTAGATATCATGTTTCCTTAGGTCTATTCATGTATGCATATCATCACATCCGTGTTCGTTTAAGGATCAACGTTAGATATTAATAATGTTAACTACATGCTTCATCAGAAATAACGCTAAATAACTTCTTCTTTTGAAAGAATATTGTCTCCGCATGCATAACTCACATGTAGATATCTTGTTCTTAGGTGTACTATCGGATCTATTTTTAGCATGATTACCCTTTTTTAAAATCTGGGCTAAGCAGTCAATGAAACGCCTAGGCAAACCTTAGGCCTAATGTTTGCTAAAGTCAATCAAAAATAGAACTCGATTAGTTATGCATCTGTCGGTTCAAAACGAAAAATGGATTTTTAAACTAATCAGTCATATTTCTGGAATTCATTAAGACTTGTTGTTTGCCACTGTTTTCACATCTAGAATTCATGTTGAGGTTCTTAATCTGAGACCTTTATTGCTGTTTGAAATGTGCTATTTACATGACTTACTTGTAGAGGGATATTTGAACCATATAGCTATATATGTTAATCCTCTATCTGTGCAAGTCCTAACTGTTTCTCTAATTTTTGTTTAGGATTTTATCCTTTAAAACCTAGGGGTTCAGCGTAGTACTCACCTCATAGGATTAGTAGTCTTAAACATCCTCCAGGACTTATAGGACGGGACGGGTAATAGCACGTAATAAGCCTCGTGACCAACTCACGTATTTTCAAACTAACCTTTACGGGGTGGGAGGATAGATATGGATATGATGACCATGCGATAACACAACGTGTATAAACGGTTACCAGGTGTTGTTTAGGGTGATTCATATTATGTATAAACCTAGGACTCCCCTCCCTTTATGTGTTTTCTCACTTGTTTTCTCTATAATTTATTTAAATCCTTTTTTACGAAATCCTGCATTATCTTTTTCTCAAACGAGTTTAAACTTATGTGCAAGCCCCTTTATTTGAGCCCTAATTGCTTATTTGTAAATTCATAATTGTAACATGGCCGGGAACCCGACTAGTGGATCTTAAGGGGTGCCTAACACCTTTCCCTCGAGATAATTTCTAGCCCTTACCCGAACTCTGGTTTTCCAACTCAAAACACTTAGTTTCCTAATGCACTTAATCATTAGGTGGTGACTCTTCAAATCGCAAACGGGAATAGAGTTGTCTTCCCGAATGTCGTAAACCCGATTTTGTTGTAGAAAAGGGGGGCGTCGACAGCATGGCGACTCTGCTGGGGATTTATTTAGGCTTTTACCACTTCATGTTATATGTGACTTTATTGCTCTTTTTTATCTTTTATTGCTTTATTTAATGTCTTTATTCGAAATTGACTCGGCTTTTGTTTCTTTTTTCTTTACTTCTTTCATTTACCTTCAATGTCATTGTAATTTTCAAGCAATTATTGTAATCAATATGAACGTGAAAATACGTGACAATTTGTTTCATTTTTGTAATTGAATCTTTAACATCATATTCCACTCGTGCAAAACAAATACCATAGCAACGCTTATAATGAGTTATTGCGCTCTTCCGATATTATTACCCCCTAAATTTGGCAATGGCATATTTGCTATAAAACCAGTCGATCAGCGGTGCAGTTGACAGTTTTGTGCCTTTCCCTCTTGAGTTGTGTGCTCAAGAGTATAGGTATAATACCCCATAGAAACCTTATTCTATTAAATTGTGCATGCATCACTGTCAAACCTAGCCGAGTCAGTTATGATATCCACATAATGACTCTTTAAGATAGCCCTGTCCAAAGTCCACTGGGTTTCCTTGGAACCCATATGGACGCCACCATACTCTGTGCATTTATTTGTAGAACTAAATACCATTATGCTAATTATTGGTTTAAATAGTCGAGTCCGGCAGGGGTAAGGGTCTAACCCTTTTGTTTAACAGGAAATGGATGACAAAGTTCCCGACTTCGGTATGGTCAACATACCCTCACTCTTGTGGAGGAACCTCCCATCAAGTAACCAAATCAACGAATGGAAAGAGAGAGCCACCAGGGCTAGTGAGAATCTGGAATATCTAGAATACAGTCTGCAAGAACTGGAAGGAAAAGTGAGGAAAAGAGTCACTGACTGCTAGAACGCTGAGGGAAACGAAAGAGAACGCCTGGCAAAGGCATTTCTACTGGAGAATCTGCGTGAGCTGGAGGATTTGCTGAACGAGAGCATTCAACATGGGGAAGGTCCTTCAAGGACCAAGTAGTTATGAGTCTTTTTTTTTCGATTTAAGATGTAATAAGGCTAATGGCCATTAGTGACATTTTACTTTATGCAAATTTTAGTGTCGTTTTGGGATTCGTCTTATTTTTATCAATAAAATGAGGCATTTAGCATCATAAGTTCTCCAAATCAACTTGTCGGTAGGCCTACCTCGGGCACAACGAGGCACCCAATTTAGGACACGAGTTATATTCTTATACTATGTGTTTAATTATTGCAACATTTTTCTCACAATCCGTACTAACTTATTACCTTTTTTGATTTCATTTTTGTTTCATTCCCCTCCCCAAAAAGTTAGTTCGTGCACTCTGGCACCATTATCCTACTCCACAAGATCTAAGGGCCCTCCACCTCCTCCTCCTCCTCCTCCAAGTCCCATCAGAAACAAGAATAAAGCAAAAATGGAAGATTTGAGCAACGTCAGCAAGGAGAACTCGGTTGAAAGGGTAGAGGTTCCTCGGGGTGTTCAGGTCTCCAAGGAAAGTGCCACCCAACTCGAACAAAAGTTACTGAAATTTCTGTAACGACCCGGCCGGTTGTTTTTGGAACTTACGCCCTGATCCCCCATTAACTACTTTCCCTAAGTTTATTTCTACTATTGTGGTTTGCTGGGACGTTCGGTATTAGGATTCGGAGTGTTTTGGGACACTTAGTCCCTAAATGAGAGCTTAAGAGTTGAAAAATGGTCAGTATTCAGAACAGTGTGAAGACGACCTCAGAATGGAAACCTGATGGTTTTGTTAGCTCCGATAGGTGATTTCAGGGTTGGAAGCATGTTCGGAATGTATTTTGGAAGTCTGTAGCTCATTTAGGCTTGAAATGCCGAAGTTTGAATTTTTGAAGTTTCCGGTCCGATAGTGAGTTTTTGATCCGAGGGTCGGATTGGAATTCCGAAAGTTGCAGTAGCTCCTTCATGTCATTTGGGATGTGTGTGCAAAGTTTTAGGTCATTCAGATGTGTTTGGTTTAGATTTTTGATTGAAAACGTGTTTTGATGAAAAATTAAAGTTCTTAGGCTCAAATCCTTGTTTTATTCGAGTTCTACCATTGTTTTAGGTGGTTTAAGGATTGGTACAAGTTTTAATGATGTTATGGGATATGTCCGTAGGGTTGGCTGAAGTCCCGGGTGCCTCGGGTGTGTTTTGGATGGCCTATGGGTCATTTCCTCCTATTTTTGAACTGTTGTTGCTGCTTCTGGTATGCCTTCTTCGCGTTTGCGACGCCTCTATCGCGTTCGTGTAGCTTTGGCCTCCTTCTCGTCCTCGTTCGCGTCCTCCTCCACGCGATCGCATAGAGTAATTCTGGAGGAGGAGCAGTTTCTTCATCGCGTTCGCATGGTTTGTCACGTGTTCGCGTAGTGTTGCCAGTCCCCTCTTCGCGTTCGCGAACGCCTCACCGCGTTCGCATAGAACAAATTCCGGACCCAGATAATTTCCTTCTTCGCATTCGCATCTACTCCTTCGCGTTCGCATAGCTTCGTGGCCCAGGCCTTCGTGTTCGCGGACGGCCCCTCGCGATCGTGAAGGGCATTTTTTTTGCAGCTCCTGTTTTCTTCTTCGCGAATGCGTTAGTACTCCCGCGTTCGCGATGCATTAAATGCCTGGGCAGATTATATGTTCTTCAAACGAGGGTTTATGCCATTTTCACATTTTTGACTTGGGAGCTCGGTCCTTGGCGATTTTTGAAGGGATTTTCACCTAGGCAACTCGGGTAAGTATTCCTCACTCGACTTAGACTAATTACCATGAATCTCCTCTTAATTTCATCCGTCAATTTCAGATTTTTAATGAAAAATGGGTAGAACTTCATAGGCCATGTTATTTAGTTTTGAGGGGGTAATTGACCTCCGATTTGAGAGATTTTTATATGGTTAGACTCGTGAGAGTACAAGGGTTCTAAAAATATGAAAATTATCCGATTCCGAGGCGTTGGCCTAAGGGGCGTTTTGGTCATTTTGCCTAATTTCGCGTTTTAGCTTTGAATTAAATAGTAGAATCAGTTGCTTGAGATGTTATTTACAATCTGTGATTTAATTGAATAGATTTGGGCCATTTGGAGTCAAGAACTCGTGGCAAGAACGTGGTTGCTAGTTGATTTTAGCTGGTTTGAGGTAAGTATCTTGCCTAACCTTTCGTGGGGGACTTCCCCTTAGGATTTGAGTCTTCTTTGTTGGTTATATTCCTTGTACGCGAGGTGATGAGTGCGTGCTCGGATTTATTTATGGAAAATTTGTCCCTTTTAGGTTCTTAGATCCTAGAAATCATCGAATATGG
>MU670699.1:0-71702 GCA_026770625.1 Nicotiana glauca
TGTAACCAAAAGTTATTTATTTTGATCTTGGAATTCTTTTACTTGGGGTAAAAATCACGTGCTCACAGGAACCATTTGCTCCGTAGTAGCAGGAGTCTGTACTCCTCCCCCAACCCGAGAGACGGCTGGTTCTACCGGATGTATACTGGCCTGAGTAACACTCTCCATAAGGCCCACTAGATGGACCAAGGCTTCCTAAAGCGCTAGGGTAGCGATGAACCCCTCTGGAACCTGAGATGGGCCTGCTAGAAAGGTCTGGACCAGAACCTGGTCATCAAACTCAACCTGAGGCTCCGTCGCTGGTGCTGCTGCTCGAGCTCTAGGCTGAGCCCTACCCCTGCATCAGCCTCTGGCACAGCCTCGGCCTCATCCTCTTCTCCTCGTAGGAGCTTCCACTGGGACTCGGGTTGCTGTTCAGCTGATGAAGCGCTACGTGTTCTTGCCATCTGTGAAAGAACAGAGTAGAGAATTCAATTAGCATTGAGATATCAAATCGCACGACAAAGATGAATGAAAGTGAAATAGTTCCTAACTCACTAGACTCTGGGGATAAGCACAGAGGTCTCTGTACCGATCCCTCAGACTCTACCAAGCTTGTTTGTGAATTGTGAGACCTAGGCAACCTAGTGCTCTGATACCAACTTGTCATGGCCCGAGTTTCAATATGACAGAAATGAACCTCAACAGAAATGAATGTATAAGCAACAACTGATGCGGCGCGCATTCCCATACCACTATATCATCAATAATAGTACAAATATTCACCCTTATTACTTCTTGTTGCGGCGTGCAACCCGATCCCACCAATCCACCCTTATTACTCCTCAATAAATCACCCGTATTTTGCCTGTTGCAGCGTGCAACCCGATCCCACCTGTCCACCCTTATTACTCCTTGTTGCGGCCTACAATCCCATCCCACCTGACAATCACATTCACCTTTATTCCTCCTGTTGCGGTGTGTAACCCGACCCCAATATATATATATATATATATATATATATATATATATATATATATAACAACACAAATCACAAGATAAAGACAAGTGTTTCACAAATTATCTCAAGTCCTCCACAACACTTATTCCATAAACCAACATGATGGAATATCACTACAACTATAAAACTTCACAAGTTCAAAACTACACAGCGAGACCAACCTAAGTGTACCTTGAAGCACCAATAACCAACATAATCCAACAAGGTAATAAAATGAAACCGCAATATAAATAATACCTCAATAAAGAAGACAACAGTTAACAGGAAGCACTTAGACATGGAAATAACGATAAGAAAGAAGCAATTAAGGCAAGAAAGAAATATATGGGAAACGGGGAAAGGAAACAGGTTAAACAAGAAATTTTGCGATGCACACCTATACGCCACACACATGGTGTTTCACATAGCAAGCAAGTCGGGGATCCCTAATCCCTCCAGCCAATGTTAGATCAAACACTTACCTCAAGCCAACGCGTATTTTAGAGCTCAACCACAGCTTTACCTCTCGATTCCACCAGTAATTTACTCGTATCTAGTCACATTTAAATTTATAACATCAATAAACTCTAAAGAAACCAATTCCAATACACAATTATAGATTTCCCAATATTTTTTCCCAAAAAAGTCAAAAGACAACCCCGGGTCCGCTTGGTCAAAACTCAAAATTTGGACCAAAACTCGATTACCCATTAACCCTCGAGCCCGGACATACAATTTGTTTTGGAATCCGACCTCAATTTGAGGTCTAAATCCCCAAATTTCGAAATTCCTAAATTCTACCCAAAAACACTCCATTTCCCCATGAAAATGCCTAGATTGTGACGAAATCTTGTAAAAAGATGAAATAGATTGAAAGAAATAAGTTAAAAATCATTTACCTATGATTTGGAGAAGAACTTTTCTTTGGAAAATCCCCTCTTGAAGCTTAGAGTTTGAAAATTTGAGACATGAATTGAAAATCCCATCTAAGTCTCTTGTTGCGCAGTTGCAGATGTCGCATTTGCGACCAGAGCTTCGCAATTGCGAAGTTCGCAAATGCAAGATTGGCGTCGCAATTGCGAACATGCCGCATTTATGCTACTATTGCAATTGCGAACCTTTGGTAGCCATTACGATGATTTCCCCCTCCCTGACTACTTCGCAATTGCGAGGATATGTTCGCAATTGCGAACTATGCTGGCCCGGGTCTTCTTCGCAATGGCGATAAAGACTTCGCAATTGCCAAGATTGTGAAGCTCGAAAATGCGAAGCCTGATCTCGCAAGGCCTGCTACAAGTATCAGATGCAACAACAGATTTTCTAAGTTCAAACTCACTCCGTAGCCTATCCAAAACTCATCCGAGCCCTCGGGGCTCCAAACGAGACATGCACACAAGTCTTAAAACATCATACAAACTTGCTCATGTGATCAAATCGCCAAAATAACACCTAGGCCTATGAATTCAACACCAAAACTCATGAAATTTTCAAGATAGTTTCAAATGTCCTATTTTCTCAACCAATGGTCCAAATCACGTCAAATTACTTCCGTTTTCCACCAAATTTCACAGATGATGTTTAAATATTATAATGGACATGTACCGGGCTCCAAAACCAAAATATGGGCCCGATACCAATAATATCAAACATTATTCAATTTCCAAAAACCATTATATTTTTCAGTTAACAATTTTCTTCAAAAATTCATTTCTCGAGCTAGGGACCTCGGAATTCAATTCCGGGAATACGCCTAAGTACCATATTTTACTACGGATCCTCCGGGACCGTCAGAATGCAGATCTGGGTCTGTTTACCCAAAATATTAACCGAAGTCAACTAAAATCATCTTTATAAGCCAAAAATCATCTTTTATTAAAATTTTCACATAAAAGGTTTCCAAATAAGTGCCTGGACTGTGCACGCAAATTGAGAATAGATAAATGAAAATTTTCAAGGCCTCAGAGCACAGAATCGGATTTTAAAACAAAAGATTACCCTTTGAATCATCACAATATTAAAAAAAAAATTGAGGTATTAGAATGATGCTAGCAATCATGATAATAATTGAAAGCATTAAAATGCAGATTAAGGAAGAACGGAAGAGAAAACTCTTGCGATTCATTGCTTCCAAGTGTTCTCGTACCCTTCTTGCCTTTCCAATAATATCCTACTCCTTCTCCACTCGTTTGGAGAGTATTTATATGTTAGGGACGAAATTCCTCAGTCCAAATCAAGGTTGGAGTATTTTAACCTACGACTTTTAATTACGGGGCTATAGACCTCGTGAGGCTAGACTTATAGCGCGGTCAGCCTGGCTACAGAGCTGGCTACGTCTGACCTATAGCACGGTGAAACTGTCTTTACTTGGTCTGTAACATAGTAATGCAGGCTATAGAGATGGCTTTACTTGGTCTGTAGCACGATTTAGGTACTTGATGCTTTTGTACTCTTTTCTTAGATTTTGTCCTCTTTTTGTGCAACTTTCATTCGATTCTTCCTTCCGATGCTCCTACACATAAAAGAACACATTAGCTCAAATGTCGCACAACTAATCACTAAACCAACAAATATATAGGGTAAGTAATATACTAAAAGTATAACACTTTGGCCAAACATCAGTAAGCCAATACATTATTTTTAGAATCGCTTTCATTGTATCCATTGAGCTTTCTGTATGGGGTAAAACTGATAAACGACAGGTAGATGCTCGACGAGTCGACACGTGTAAGCAAAGATAAGTAGGATATGAATCAGCAAGATGCTGGGACCGATTATGAACATGTGACCGGTAATGTATAAGTTCCGACGGCGTTGGAGCCTGGGACGAGGGTTCGAAAGGAAGATATCGATTGGAAAAGACAGCATTCAATTATCACCTATTACGAAGAATCTTTGCATTAATGCCCAACCGTTATGCAACCATCAAGAGGGGTTTTATCCATATTAAAGAAGAGCTTGATTTGAGAAACTTGTCTCCTTTAAATAGGAGGATTTTTTTTTTAGCAAATATACCACTAGGTAGGCTGCCTAGTGTCTAAGAGGAGGATTTGTATCCATTGTCAGACACGAAATATTTTGTATGAAAAAAAGGCAAAACTAGCTCTTATTATATTGAACAACATTCTTTCTTTGTTCTTCATATTGCTCTCATTATTGCTTTCGGAGAAGTTCATTCTACAGTCAGGCTTGTATTTTATTCAAGTTTATTTAATCAACTTATTTCTATTCTTAATTACTTATATTCTTAGATCAAATTAATTCATGTGTCTATAAATCACATTACAGATTCAATTATTTCATTTTATGGGTGAACACTTTCATGTGCATGCACATCACTAGCAAAAACATAATGGCAAAATTTTTAAATGAACCTTATAAAAGATAGGGTCATCCAATAGGCGCAACATGCCTATATAAACAGTCACACAGTGTAAGTATTCTATAGACAACTCCTACAAGAACCTGAAGCATGCCTCCCAGAAGAGATCTAATCTCTAACCAACTCAGTATAACAGAGGAACTCATAAATCTGTTACAAGAGAATATTCAGACTACACTACAGATATCTGTCGAATTAAACATATTGAGGTTCGACCCAGGCGTCCCCCGAAACATCAGACTCCTCCCAGATCTCGATTTCCGAATGATTAGATTTTTGGTCTTTAAAAAAACTTATGCTTCCTATCACATTAATTACTTGCATCCATAAATTCAATGGAAAATTATAGGATGTTAATTAATTTATGTGTTTTGATGACGTCATTTATGTATACACAATCAAGAGTAAAATAGGTCGATCTAGATCAATTCAAAATATGACTCAGCATTTGTCATAGACTTGTCTATAAAGTCAAATTTCTCTATCATAGACTTATCTATTACGATTTTTTATTTTATTTTTATAACGGTTGACTATTATCGACGTTACTATGATCTGAAAGTAATAGACAAAAGTTGCCCAAAAATTATTCTTAAAATTTCTTAAGAGATAAAAAATTTGTCACTAATATAATCTCAACAGACAAGGGCGAATGTAGCGTAAAAAACCAACGGGTTCATTTGAACTCATAACTTTCGACACGAGTAAAAATTTATTAAAATTATAAAATTAGTATATATGAACCTATAACTTTAAAAATATAGCGGGTTCAATACTAAAAAGCTTGAAAGTTAAATCAATAGAATTTAAATCCCAAATCCGTCACTGTCAACTAGAGCCGTCAATATGGGCTTGCCCCGTTGGGCTAGCCCAGCCGCCCAACCCGTAATTTAGAAGGCCTGGGCTAGAATTATTGGATCCCATTTATGAACGAGGCTTTTAAGCCCGGCCCGAAAAAGCCCATGGCCCGTGAGGTTTGACTGAGGCTGGGCTAGGCCAGCCCGTAGGCCTAATAAAAATATGTATTTAAAATATATAAAATATAAAATTAAAATTATATGACATAAAAAATATCAAGAAGAGTATTCCAAGCTTAAAGTTTATTAAGCTCATCATATAGAAAGATCAAAGTCTTAAAACATTAATTTGTTTTAAAAATTTAATATTTTTAATATTTAACTAACTAATATTTTATACAAATTATAGATGTAAGTGAAAGTGAAGATGTTAAGACAACCTTCTCACAAGCGGATTCAAATGTGATTGATGAAGATGATGTGTTAGATATTCCATAAGCATCACGGACGTTCTCTTGAATAGTTTGTTTTGACTTTTGACTTTTAGTGAATGAAATAGTCTTGTCTTTCACTTTTTTAGTGTTTATTGTGATATATTGAAACAACATAAGTATTAAGTTTTCTGATATTTTTCCAATAAAATTTTTTTAGCATTTAAATATTTATCTTTTTTAAGTTATAACTTAAATAAAAAATATAAAATTATATTTTAAAAAATAATGGACTGGCCCGTGAGGGCCCACAGCCCACATAAGGCTGGGGTGGGCTGATCATTATAAGGTCCATCAAAATAGTGGGCTAGCCCAGTCCAGCCCGTCAATTGCTAAAGCCACGTGAGCTGGGCTGGGCTAACCCGACCCCGCCCATATTGACAGCTCTACTATCAACAAGTATGCATATTTGACTTAAAAATACATGTGCGGATCTTTCTACGGGGTGAAATTTTTTGTTACGGAAGTATGTACTCACGAATGATTTTTTGTCATAAGTAATTATTAACGTTTCAAAATATTTGGTCAAAATCTCTATAATCTTAGAGGTTCTGTCCATATATAAATAAAAATATTATATATGAGTAATTTTACAAAAAATACACTATTATAAAGATGAGATAAAATATAATATAAAAATTAATTTCGAAAAACTTTAGTTTTATAATATAATATTGTTATATAAGGTGGTTGTTATTGAGATTTGGATTTCTTTTTTCGTTACTAAAAATAAACTTTTCCGATACACGTAGTTTAGGAAAAGATTTTAGTGTTTTTTGCCTATTAAAGTCTTGGAACCTCCCTTTTTTTTTTTTTTTTTTTTTAAGATTAAGATGTCTGAATCTAAATACACATCTGAATATCAAGATGTGCATTAAGATTAAGACATCTGAATCTAAATACACATCTGAATATATCAAGATGTGTTTTAAAATCTGAATAGAAATAATTAAGACTGTTTGATTTTTAACATTTGAATGTATAAAAGTTATCTTTATTTGAAAATTAATAAACATAAAATTCAAATGAAATACTAACTAATCTAATATTCTATCAATAAAATATATATAGTTTTTAGAAATTATGATAGTTATTGGTGGTGATGGCTAATGGCTGAATGCCGACGAAAGGCGGTGGTTGGTGGTAGTTTTGGTTGGCGATGGTGGTTCATGCTAGTAGCTAGTAATGATTGGTAGTGGTGACGATTATGATTGAGGATAGTGGTGGTGGGTGGTGATAGTTAATAATGTCGGCTGGTAGTAGTAGTTATGATTGAGGACGGTGGTGGGTGGGTGGTGGTAGGTCATATTGATGGGCTGTGTCGGTTGTGGTTGTTGATGGTGATGGGGTGGTCAGTTGTGGTAGTTGAGGCGGATGAGTGTTGATTGTGGATGAGAATCATAGTAATCGGAGTGGAGGGGATAGTAGGTGCTGATGGTCGATAATGAAGGCTATGATTATGCATGAAGGTGGCGTAGCATGGCGGCGGAGGTGGTGGTGGTGTTGGTGGGAGTTGGTGGTGGTGGTGGTGATGGTTGAATATGCTGGTGGTGGCATGGTGGTAGTTGATAATGCTAGGCGGTGGCGATAGTTTATAATAAATGCATCTTAATGAAATTAAGTCTCTGTTATAAATCTTAATCATAAAGACCTATTCAGACCCATTAAGTGATTGTGAAGTAAAAAAAAAAAAAAAACTTAATAATTAAGATCTAAATACTTAAGATTTAGACTTTGAAAAGAAACACTCTTTGCTCTTTGCTTAGAATTGATGGTAATTACAATTTGTTTTGGATATTTGACACCATACTTTGTTTAAAGTAATTAGGGAATTGGGACCATCATTAGTTTGTGTTTCGAGTTCAATTACTGACTTAAGATTGCCTTCTTCACTATTACTACGTGACTTCCGGTGAGGAATTGGCCGTCTTCTTAATTAGTTTATTTTGAGAAATTAGATTTTTTTTTTTTTTTTAATTTCACTTCTGTTCCCAACCCCAACATTTTGTGTTTCAGGTTATTCTTTGTGACTTAACTTGTCTTTTGGGCAATTAGTGTAAGTTAAACTTTACAAGGGAAGCATAAGATAGTTCAAAGAGGTGTTTGTCCGAGCAAGCATGCATGTGAAGTTAGCAAGCTAGATGCTTAAATACTCTAAATTTTTATCCTGTCTAGCCGAGTCTAAATTTCGTATTTTATATTTGTTTTGCCGCTATATATAGACATGGTTCATTCTCTTTTTCTTTTGTTTTGAACTGTACTGTGTCACTTTTGGTAATAAAATATGTTCAGTTGCCCAAACAAAATTTAGTTTCTTACTTAGTACAATGTGTTTCGTTGACTTCTTACTGCATTTACTTTCATATATGTTAAGTCCACCACAGAAGTCCAATACTCTTGGAAAGTATATGTCGTAACTTCTAAGGTAAATTCTTCGGTTAGATCGGGCAGAAAGGGATTCACCCGAACCCTCTTCATAAAATTATATTATATATATATAAGGTAAAATTCGATTTGTACCTCTATATATTATATTTTAAATTCCTTTATCACAGTTCAAAACCATAACTTAGTAGTCAAGGAGTTCAAAATTTTTATTAGATTGTTGGTTCAATTCTAGATGGCCAGTCTTTTTTAACTTTTTTTGACTGACTTTTGTTCATTGTTGAAACTACAAGGGAGGGGGGGAGGTTGAATTGTAAATATTTAAACTTAATCGCTTATTAGTCGACTAATTAATCGAGTAGTCGACTAGAAATAATAACTTAATAGGTATAATGACAGAAAGTAAGTTGCATAAAGTAAATTCAGAAATTAAAGACACCAAGATTTTTATACTGGTTCGGATTCAATGTGAATCCTAGTCCCCTTGGGTTGCAAGGGAGTTCTCTTTTAGTAAATGTATTTCTTCGAGTACAGCTGAAGTGAATTGACTACACCGATTCTCTAGCACTCGTTTTCTTTTTGATACAATGCCTCACCAGTGTTATACTCTCCTTTTTTTCTCTAACTTGTTACACAACAGATCTTAGTGAACTATAATGTTTGTTTCTAGTAGAATAAAGAGAGTGGTTTTTGGTTCGATCAAACTATATCTGACTATGGTTTAAGGCTGGGTATAAATACTTTGATAAAGGTCGAGGCTTGACAACCCAAGAGATTTGATCCTTGGAAAGAGATTTATTCTTTCCAAGAATACGATAGCTGGTCGTTGCTTTCCCTTGATTTCCTTCTTCAGCGGATGTATGTAATGAAAGACTTGATCCTTGATTGTTGGCTCTTCCGAAATTAGTCGCATACCAGTCTTCTAAGAATCATCGATCTTCTGGGATGCTGCCAAGACTTGCTCCTTGATTGTTGGCTTTTCCGAAATTAGTCGCATACCAATCTTCACAGAATCTTCTATCTTCCGGGATGTTGCCCTTGATTCTCTCCATCGCAGTTACTCTTTGCTGATTGATTGGCTGATTAGATTCTTTCCTTAGTTATCCAGATTTGCCGATTGTATTGTAATCTTTGTTGATTAATTGCTTTCCTTAGGTAGCAGGATTGACTCCAGCAGTCTTGTAGTATCTTCTTGATTCCATGTAATTGATTTACTGCATATGTATATTATTTGCATCATTGATTCTTGATTCCTACTATTGATGAGACATACATAGCACTTGTGCGCAACATTGTCCAGTAGCAATGTATTCAGCTTCAGTAGCAGACAATGCGGCTGATACTTGTTTTTTACTGTTCCAAGATATCAAAGCCTTTCCCAGTAATTGCCATGTACCACTTGTGCTTTTTCTATCATCCTTATCACCTGCAAGGTCAGCATCTGAAAAACCTTCTAATTTAAAAGAGCTAGAGCGAGGGTACTATAATCCATGAGATACAGTTCCAATGAGATATCGAATGATTATTTTTTACGGCAGTCAAATGTGATTCCTTGGGAGCTGACTAAAACCTAGCACATTTACATACGCTAAACATAATATCTGGTCGACTTGCTGTCAAATATAGCAGTGATGCAATCATTCCACGATATTTGGTTTCATCAACAAGAATACCCTTTTCAACTTTGTCTAGATTTGTGGAAGGGCTCATTCGTGTGCCATGTGATTTTGCATTGCTCATACCAAATTTTTGAATCAGCTCTTTTGTGTATTTGGTCTGACATATGAAGATTCCTTCTTTAGATTTTCGAATTTGTAGTCTAAGGAAGAACGTGAGCTCACCCATCATACTTATTTCGAATTCGCTTTGCATAAGATTTGAAAATTCCTTGCATATGAGAGGGTTATCACTGCCAAATATAATATCATCGACATAAATTTGAATAATGAGGTTACCTTCTGATGATCGTATAATGAACAAGGTAGTATCTATTTTACCTCTTGTAAATCCATGGTCAACAAGAAAGGAACTCAGTCTATCATACCAAGCATGTGGAGCTTGTTTTAGTCCATACAGCGCTTTAGTGAGCTTATATACATGGTATGGAAACTTTGAATCTACAAAACCTGGAGGTTATTTCACATATACATCTTCTTCGATAAATCCATTCAAAAAGGCACTTTTAACATTTATTTGAAACAACCTGAATCCTTTAAATGATGTGTATGCCAGAAGAATTCGTATGGACTCCAAACGAGCTACTGGGGAAAAAGTTTCATCATAGTCGACTCCTTTCTGTTGTGAGTAGCCCTGAGCAACTAGTCTAGCTTTATTTCTTACAACCTTTCCATCTTCATTCAATTTATTTCTAAAGACCCACTTTGTTCCGATTACAGACACATTATCAGGTTTGGGTATCAAATTCCACACTTGATTCTTACTGAAATTATCTAGCTCTTCCTGCATAGCTTGCACCCAACTTGAATCTTTTAGTGCTTCCTCTATCTTTTTTGGCTCAATCTGAGAAATCAATGCGATATTTGCTTTCTTTTTGAGAGCTCCCCTGGTTTTCATTCCTTCATTTGGATCCCCTATCATGAATTTCTGAGGATATTCAGGCTCACTTCTCCATTCATTTGGATGAACTATATTTGTAGTTGACTTGCCTGGTTGATCTGGTACATTGGTGCTATCTTCACTAGTTGACTCTGTCGCAGCAGATGTATAAGTCGACTCTTGTGATTTGCTTGTCACCTGAGTTTCTTGAGCTTGATCTTTATCACCTGCAGTAATTCCTTTCTCGACCAAGGGATTATTCTCATCGTATATAACATGTACAGATTATTCCACACATAGTGTGTGTTTGTTATAGATTCTAAAAGATCTACTATTTAACGAGTAACCCAGAAAAATACCTTCGTCACTTCTTGGATCGAACTTTCCAAGATTATCCTTACCATTATTATGGATAAAACATTTACTTTCGAAAGGATGGAAATAACTGATATCTGGACGTTTACCTTTCCATAGTTCATATGGAGTCTTCTTCAGAATAGGCCTTATGAGGCAACGGTTGAGAATGTGACATGTTGTACTTACACCTTCTGCCTAGAAGTGGTTTGGCAGTGAGTGTTCTAGCAGCATGATTCTTGCCATATCTTGGAGGGTCATGTTCTTCTTCCTCCAACCCCATTTTATTGTGGTGAGCGTGGTGCAGAAAAATTATGGGTGTATCCCTGATCATTACAAAAGTCTTCAAATTCGCCTCCGTGGTCACTCTGAATTGCTGAAATCAGATATCCCTTTTCTCTTTCAACCTTTTTGCAGAAAACTTCAAAATTTCTCAATGCATCATCCTTATGAGATAAGAAAATTACCCAAGTGAAACGTGAATAATCATCCATAATAACAAAAGCATACCTCTTACCTCCTATACTGGCAGTTCTAATGGGACCAAATAAATCCATATGAAGTAATTGCAAAGGTTTTGAAGTAGATACTATATCTTTGTTTTTGAAAGAGTTTTTGGTCTGCTTACTCATTTGACATGCATCACAAAAATTAGTTCTAGAAAAATTCAGGTTGGGTAGACCAATAACTAATTTATGTTTGGACAATTTTTCTATCAAATGTATGCTAGCATGACCAAGTTTTCTATGCCATAACCATGGATCATCAGACATAGAGGATAAGCAAATATGACCATCTATCTTTTCAAAACTATCAAGGATATATACATTTCCATACCTTTTTCCAGTAAGGACTATTTTACCTGATTCATCTTCAATTGCACATCCTGTTTTCTTAAAATTTACCTCATATCCTGAGTCGCAGAGTTGACTACTCAAGAGATTGTAGTTGACACCATCGACAAGATAAACTTCAGTGGTGTCACAGTTGTCATTGAAGGGAATTGTTCCAGTACCAATTATTTTGCCTTTTGAATCATCCACAAACTTAACACTTCCTCCATCAATTTTTGTAGCTTCTTCGAACAGGTTTTTGTCACCTATCATATGACTGGAACACGCACTGTCTAGATACCATTTTCCTTTGCGGCTTATTCTGTGGTGTTCCTGCAAAACAAGATGATTACTTTCTTTTAGGTAACCAAACTTTCCTGAGTCCTGAAGGGTTAGTGTTACTAGGTTCATAATTTGTTGGTTTCCAAACCCATCCTGTAACTTTATTTTACGAAAACGACAAAAGGAATATTTAGGCCCAACTTTTGACCCACTTTTAAGTCCTTCATTAGTGTTAGTACTAGTCGACTTGGTTCTGGCTGGTCCTTTTCCAGTTGACTTGTAAATCGTCTGGTTCGCCCTAATAGAACTGTGACTGGTGGATTTGCGCATGCCATTGAGTTGCATTTGCAATTCCTCAAACTCTTCTTGAAGTACTTCCTTTTCGATTTCACATACTTCATGTTTGAATTTCCAGTCTTTAACTTCCTTAGTAAGTCTCTTAAGCTCATTCATCATTTTCCGAGACTCTTTCAAAGTTAAATCAAGAGTATCCTGTAATTCATTGCATCTTTCGTAGTTACAGGATCTTACCTCACTAGTTTTGCCTCGTGCCCTGAAACAGTTTTCATATTTGTCATCTGAAATGTCCTCGTCTGTCCAGCATCCTGAGGATTTGTTCATTTTGTTTTCCAAAATTGTCATGTAGCAGAGATTTTCTACCTCTCGTGGTCTGAATTATCCTCATTGCTCTAGCTTCCGAAGGATTTGTTCTTGTTGAAACCTCTAGATATCTTCCTCTTCAGTTCTGGGCACTCATCTTGAATATGCCCAAATCATCCACATTCATAACACTTTCCATCATTCTTATCATGTTCATTGTAATGCCTGGATCGTGTTGGTGGAATTTTTCTTTTCTTTGTGTTCATGTATCTTCTCATTAACCATCCATGTTTCTAGATAGCATAGCAATTTCTTCTTGCAAAGCTTCAGGATCATCATCAGTTTCGTTTTCAGTTATTTCAGTAGAGGTTTTGAATGCAACTAGTTTCTTTTTTTTTCTTGATTGGTCTTCTTAAGATGCGTCTTTTCAAAAGCAATGAGTTCTCCTCGTAGTTCATCATAGGATAATTTGTTTAGATCTTGAGATTTCAGTGTAACTACTTTGTTCTGCCAAGTGGTTGGCAGACTTCTGAGAATTTTTTTGACTTGATCACCACTGGTGTAGGGCTTGCCAAATGCCTTTAGATCGCTAATTATTTTGCTAAATCTCGCAAACATCTCTTCAATGGATTCTCATTCTTTCACTGAGACGAGTTCATAATCATGGACCAGCATGTTGATATGTGTTTCCTTTACTTTGCTAGTTCCTTCATAAGTGACCTCAAACTCGTCCCACATTTCTTGGGCTGTGTCACAACTTGAGATTTTCTCATATTCTTCACCACTTATAGCGATATGGAGCAGATTTCTCGCTTTGTTGTTAACCTGTACCACTTCTATTTGCTCTTGTGTATATGAATCTATATCTTCAGGATCAACAAGTGGTGGAGTGAAAGCTGGTAAAGGATAGTTTCCATTTTTGATAACTCTCCAGACTTTGACGTTATAAGCTTTGGCAAAGATTTCGATTCGCACTTTCCAATGGGAGAAATGTTGACCATTGAAGTATGGTGGTCTAACTTGTGAAATTCTTTCCTAAACTCCTATGATAACTTGATTTGCCATGATCTTTTCTCACAAGCTGTTAAGGAAAAGTAAAATGTGAGCCTTGCTCTGATACCAATTGAAAGTACAAGGAGGGGGGGTTGAATTGTAAATATTTGAACTTAATCGCTTATTAGTCGACTAATTAATCGAGTAGTCGACTAGAAATAATAACTTAACAGTTACAATGACAGAAGTAAATTGCAAAAGGTAAATGCAGAAATTAAAGACACCAAAATTTTTATACTGGTTTGGATTCAATGTGAATCCTAGTCCAGTCCCCTTGGGTTGCACGGGAGTTCTCTTTTACTAAATGTATTTCTTCGAGTACAATTGAAGTGAATTGACAACACCGTTTCTCTAGCACTCGTTTTCTTTTGATACAATGTCTCACTAGTGTTATACTCTACTTTTTTTCTCTAACTTGTTACTCAGCAAATCTTAGTGAACTACAATGTTTGTTCGTAGTAGAATAAAGAGAGTGGTGTTTGGTTCAATCAAAGTATATCAGATTGTGGTTTAAGGCTGGGTATAAATACTTTTATGAAGGTCGAGGCTTGACAACCCAAGAGATTTGATCCTTGGAAAGAGATTGATCCTTTCCAAGAATAAGATAGTTGGCCGTTGCTTTCACTTGATTTCCTTCCTTCAGCAGATGTATGTAATGAAGACTTGCTCCTTGATTGTTGGCTCTTCCGAAATTAGTCGCGTACCAGTCTTCTCAGAATCTTTGATCTTCCGGGATGCTTCCAAGACTTGCTCCTTGATTGTTGGCCTTTCCGAATTAGTCGCGCACCAATCTTCACTGAATCTTCGATCTTCTAGGATGCTGCCCTTGATTCTCTCCATCGTAGTTATTCTTTGTTGATTGATTGGCTGATTGGATTCTTTCCTTAGTTATCCAGATTTGTCGATCGTATTGTAATCTTTGTTGATTGATTGCTTTCCTTAGGTAGCATGATTGACTCCAGCAGTCTTGTAGTATCTTTTTGATTCCTTGTAATTGATTTACTGCATATGTATATTATTTGCATCATTAAAACTGGATCTAACAATTGTATACCCAAACTTTACAAGATCACGTATTTACAGAATGATTTTTGGTACTTGGGGCTAAATTTCTTAGTTAATCTTCTTCGGGGATTGTTTGTTATGCATTTGTACCATTAATCCAATGCACACCTAGCAAAAAGTCAATGCAAAATTCAGAGCTATCCGGTAGAAGGTACACATGAAATTAATCGAGGTGCTCGTAAGTTGACCTGGACACCACGATTATTTAAAAAAAAGGTCAAATCCTAAATAAATCTGAGCTTTTGCATACCTGCCACTTCTCTTCATTTTTCTTGAATAGTCCAAGTATCTGGTCAAAGTATGCGTAATATTCCCTAAAAGAAAAATAAATAAATATTTAACATAGAGCAGGTGGCTTATAAGTCATTTTGATCATAATCTGATTCATTAGTCTTTATTTTGATATACATTTCAAGTTGATTTTTGGAATAATTAACAGATGTAAAAAGTCAGACATGGTATTTCTCTTTTAAAGACATAGTTGGCACCTAGATTTTTCCCTTCTTTGTGCAAAGGAGTTTCTGTAGAAAGTTCATAGCAACCAGTATTTGACGCAGGTTTTTCCCATTATCGTGGCATTTTGGGCGCAAAATGGTACAAAGCCAAATAACATTTGTGAATCATAAACTAGAGTTTTCTGGGAATTCAATGGAGGAGTATGATTTAGAAGACTTGCTGAGATCAGAAGCGGAACTCTTGGGAAAGGGAACTTTTGGATTTAGCTATAAGGCAGAATTGGAAAATGGAAAAACTGTGGTTGTTAAGAGGTTAAAAGATTGTTTTTTGCGTGAAGAGGAATTTAATCAAAAGATTCAAGAATTAGCAAAATTGAATGATCATCAGAGTTTGCTTCCTCTAAGATCTTATTACTATTCAAAAGATGAAAAGCTTCTTATATTTGATTACATGCCCACGAGTAGCTTGGCTTCCCTTTTGCATGGTAAGCTTCTTCTACCTGTTGTTTCTATGGCCCTTCTTATCCTATTATCTTCTTGTTGTTACTGTCTCCTTTCGTGGCTTCTACACTACCATTATTGTTATGCATATGCTTTCCTTGAGTCGAGGGTTTTATTGGAAACAGTCTCTCTGCCACCACAACGTAGGAATAAGGTCTTGGTACATACTATTCTCTCCTTGTCGTTGTTGTTGTTACATGTCTCTTATTGATGTTTTATAACATTCTTCTTTTTACACTAGAAATACTTGCAAAACTAATATAACATGCACATTTTCTATTATCACATCTTTCTTAGTAAATTGTTTGACAGCCAATCTTATTGTTGAACTTCACATGTGTTACATAGACAATGAAGTGGCTAAGAAAGCTCCGCTCACATGGGAAATAACGAATAGAATCGCTTATGGAGTTGCTCGTGGTCTCGAATTTCTCCATGCTCAAGGGCCTGGTGTTTGCCATGCTAACATAAGGTCATCCAATGTTTTACTCACCAATTGTTTCGATGTTCATCTCTCAGAAAATGGAATTTTCAGACTTAACGTGCCAAACTCCAAGTTTGTCCTAATCCCTGGCTATCAAGCACCAGAAGTGGAAAATTCCTACGATGTTTCTCCGAAATCTGATGTTTACAGCTTCGGTGTCTTGCTGTTGGAATTACTGACCGGTAAGGCCCCGTTGGAAGCAATTGGCAAGAACACAGGGGTTGATTTACCTAGTTGGGTTCAAGATATGTTTCAAGAAAAGCCTATTATTGATGTTTTTGACAGTATGCTGCTGCATAATTACCAAAATTTTGGAGAACAGATGGTTCAATTGTTACAGCTAGCAATTTGTTGTACTTTCAAGAATCCATCTAAAAGGCCCTCAATGGTTGCAGTGACTAATAGAATAAACAGGACGTGTAGTTTTAAATCATGAAGATGGTTATTAGCTGATAATGGACCATTGAGATGGCCATTTGTTCCCTTTTTGTAGTTTTATATCTTTTTAAAATTCAATTACACAATGTAAACAGGATTCTTGTCTCAAGCATTTTAATCAGATAGAAACCAGCTTAAACAATTGAACATGTACAAAGTCAACTTTTACATTATAAGCAAGACAATAAGTAATCAAGAAATGGAGACGTGCATCATATTCCAATGACAGCTCCTTTTCTCCGAAATGTACAACTATTCTAGCAAGTGGTGAAAGTGTAGGAGATGGAACTTTAGCAACTCGTTACAAGACAGAGTTGATGGATTTTTAAGAATTGATTGATAATGAAGAGGTCGAAGAATGGATGAGAATTTGAAGAAAAGATTGAAGAAATGCGGAAGCTGGTTTGGAGCCCCGAGGGCTCGGATGAGTTTCGGATAGGCTAGGCAGTGAATTTGGGCATAGAAACAATGCTGGTGTGCTTTAGTTCTGGTGCTGGTCTCTGAACTCGCATTTGGGATGTCAGTTTTCGCAATTGCTAAATAATCCAATTCTTGATTGGGTCGCAATTGCGAGGGGCGGTGGGTCAGCCTAGGTTCGCATTTGCGATCATGGGTCGCAATTATAAGAAGGCCATTATTTGCAATTGCAAACAAGTCATCGCAATTGCAATAATAGCAGAAAATGTGGGACTCGCATTTGCGAAGAAAAACTAGCGTTTGCGGGGTTCGCAATTGCGAACCCCAGGTCGCAATTGTGAGATCTGCAACTTGTCAAAAGGAGTTAGACGGGATTTCTCTCATTTTTTTAAATTTTCAAACCTAAAGAACCCTAAAGGCTATTTTTCCAGGGGCCCTTCTTTCCCAATCCATTGGTATGTGATTCTATCCTGTTTTCTTTCAATCTTTCATTACATTTTATAAGATTTCAACCTAAAATCTAGTGTTTTAATGGTGGAAATTGGGGGTTTAGTTAGAATTAGAAATTTTGTAAAATTGGGATTTAGACCTCAAATTGAGGTCGAATTTCAAAACAAATCACATAACTGGGCTCGGAGGTGAATGGGTAATCAGATTTTGGTACGAATTTTGGGTTTGGATCAAGCGGGCTCGGGAGTTAACTTTCGCTGACTTTTGCAATAATGACCTAAATTGAATCTTTTGCAATCGTGGATAGTTCCTAAGGCTTATTTTGAATCGTTTGGTTGGTAATTTGCTAGATTTTGTTGGTTCGGAGGCTTGTTTGAAAGGAAAACCTGTGGTTAAGCTTTGATTTAATCTTTGGAGCGAGCTAAGTGTCGTGGTTAACCTTGACTTGAGGGATTAGGAATTGTTTTCCTATTTTCTACATGTTTAGATGTTGGGTTATATGTGAGGTAACAAGTACTTATGCGTTGTTGTTGGGTTAAAGCATGAGGGTGGGACTTCTTTCTTGTAATCTATTGTTTTATTTGATCATGATATCCATGCTTAGACTAGTTGATTACTAAATTGATCGTTTTTTCCGCGTTTATGGACTTTCTATGGTAATTGAGTATTGCTTCTAAAGTTGAGGTTGGTATTGTGGAACCATTGTTGACGTAAGGCTTGTTCTTGCTTATTCTATCTCCCTGTTGTTACATGTTCATTGTTATATGGTAAGGAAGAGTTTTAATGCACGATGAGTGATGCCATGTCATATTTGAGTGTTAATGCACGAAGGGTAATAATGTGTCATATTATGACAATTAATACGCGAAGGGTGATGTCATGCAATATTTTGAGAGTTAATGCACGAAGGATGATGTCGTGTCGTATCTGTTAATTTGTGATCAAAGTGAGAGTAAATGCACAAAGGGTGATGCCGTATTGTATTAATGTTTCATTGTGAGGTTGAGAGTTAAAGCATGAAGGGTGATGTCGTGCAATTTATTCATTGTGTTTATTCGTTTTCCTAGTTAACATCATATTGACTGTTCTGGTTGTCACTTTCTATTGTATTTATCGTATCTGTACCCTCCTTTCGCATGCCCCCTCCCAATAATTTATGTTTAGCCTTTATTTGTTGTTATCTTGTATGTATACTGTTATCTGCATAACTTATTCGTGTGGGTGTCTTGTCATAGCCTTGTCACTACTTCGTCGAGGTTTGGCTTGACACTTCTGTAGAGTACATGGGGTCGGTTGTACTCATACTATACTTTGCACTTCTTGTGCAGATTTTGGTATTGGTCCTAGTTGCTCGTGAGGTGCATTATCTCAAATCTGCTGACTTGGAGACTTGAGGAAGATCTGCTGGTGTCTGCAGACCTTGATGTCCCCTTACATTTACCCGTATTTACTGCTCTTTTCATTCGAGACAGTTGTACTTATTTTGGACTCTATTTGTAGAAATTCTTGAAGCTCGTGAATTGTGACCCCAGTTCCGGGTTGTATTAGATATTGTTGGATTTTATGTTATTCCGCACTATGTTTTAGTTTCATTTTGGTTTAATTGACTTTACTTATTGAAATTGATTAAAATTGACTTAAAGATCCTCTAACGATGGCTTGCGTAGCAAGTGAGATGTTAGGCGCCATCATGGTCCCGAAGGTGGGAATTTTAGGTCATGACAAGTTGGTATTAGAGCACTATGTTTCCTAGATCTCACAAGTCACGAGCATGCTTAGTAGAGTCTGGAGGATCGTTATAGAGACGTCTGTACTTATCTTCCAAAGGCTATAAAGTTAGGAACAAATTTCATTTCTATTCTTCTATGTCATGCGATGTTATTCTCTTATTGCTAATTGAACTCTTCTACTCTTGTTCTCTCACATATGGATAGAACACTTACTGCATCTTCAATTGGACAGCACCCGGAGCCCTCAGTGGCAGGTCCTACGAGAGGCATAGGTCGAGGCCGAGGTTGTGCCAGCTGCCGAGGCAGGAGCAGTGTTCAGCCCAGAGCTCGAGCAGCAGCATGAGCAGTGGAGCCTCGGGAGGAGTTTGACAAGGAGGTTCCAGCTCAGACTCTACCTGTTGGACCATCTTAGGTCCCGGAGGGGTTCATTGCCACCTAGTGCTTCAGGACGCTCTAGTCCGTTTGGTGGGTCTTATGGAGAGTGTGGCCTAGGACGATACATTCCCTATGGCACCAGCCATCTCTCAGGCTGGGGAAGGAGCACAGACTCCTAGTACTCACATTCCGGAGCAGATATCTATGGAATATCATATACCAGTAGCCCAACCAGTTGTGTTAGTTCAACCGGTTGTTACGGCAAAGGCCGTTGATGGGCCAGCCATGTCTTCTGAGGGATTATTGAGATTGGACAAGTTTACCAAGATCATTCCAGCTTACTTCAGTGGTGAGCCCTCTAAGGACCCACATAATTACCTTGACCGCTGCCATGAGGTGATGTGGATCATGGGGATAGTTGAGATCAAGGGGGTCGATTTTGCTGTGTTTCATATGATCGGTTCCGCCAAGAGATGGTGGAAGGGTTTTGTATCGACCAAACTAGATAGGTCACCTGCTCTTACTTGGGACCAGTTCTCTCAGTTATTTCTTGAGAAGTTTCTTCCTATCACACTAAGATAGGATTACCACGTGCGGTTTGAGCGTCTCCAATAGGGCAGCGTGTCGGTCACTCAGTATGAGACCCGTTTTGAGGATCTAGCATGTCATGATATTCTTTGGCTTCCTGTTGAGAGAGAGACGGTGATGAGGTTTATTGAGGGGCTCACTTAACCTATCAAGCTGTATGTGGCCAAGGAGATGCGGGAGAGATTTCCTTTCAAACAGCTGCTAATGTCAAGGCGAGTCGAGATGGTTCTTGCATAGAGGGGAGGTTAGAGGTCTGATAAGAGGCCTCATCTTTCCGCTGGGTTCAGTGGTGCCTCGTGTGGTGGTAGGGGTACCTTTGGTAGAGGACATCCTCCCAGGCCGTTTCATTCAGCACTCCAGGCATCCCACAATGCTTCCGGTGGTCCTGGCCCTCATATGTCTTATTCCAACCAGCTAGCCTACAGTGCACCACCAGCTCCTATTAGTGGACCTCCACTCCAGAGAGTTTAGGGTGATAGCTCTTGAGCGGTAGGGTCAGTTTTAGAGTTAGTAGTCACAACAGCTAAGGTCCTATTATACTTGTGGTGATCAGAGGAACACTACTAGATTTTTCCCTCGGGCACTGGACAACTCACATCATTAGGGTTCTCGTGCCATGGTCCCGGCACCGAGTGCTTCACCGCCCGCTTAGCCAGCTTGAGGTAGGGGCCAAGCGGCTAGAGGTGGATGTCAGGCCATTAGAGGTGGAGGTCAGGCCGCTAGAAGTGGAGGCCAGCTAGCTAGGTCCCGTCCTAGAGATGTAGTTCAGAGTGGTGGGGCCCACCCCCGATGCTACGCTTTTCTAGCCAGGCCTAAGGCTGAGTTATCTAATGTCGTTATCATATGTACTGTTTCAGTTTTCCATAGAGATGCCTCAGTTCTATTTGATCCGGGCTCTACTTATTCCTACATGTCATCCTATTTTGCTTCATATTTGGATGTGCCTTGTGATTCTTTTACTTCTGTGTATGTGTGCACGCCTGAGGGAGATTCTATTATTGTAGATCTTGTTTATCGTTCGTGTGTGGTTACCATTGTAAGTCTTGAGGCTAGTGTAGATCTTCTACTTCTTGATATGGTAGATTTTGATGTTATCTTGGGTATGGATTGGTTGTCACCTTATCACGCCATATTGGATTATCTAGCCAAGGAGGTGACCTTTGCCTTGTCGGGGTTGCCTCGATTAGAGTGGAGAGGGATTCCTGGCCATTCTACCAGTAGGGTTATCTCTTATGTGAAGGCTCGTGATATGGTCAAGAATGGGTTCTAGCTTATTTGGTTTATGTTCGTAATTCTATTGCGGAGGTTCTCTCCATGGATTCAGTACCAGTTGTTCGTGAGTTTTTAAAGGTGTATTCTATAGACTTGCCGGGGATGCCACCCGATAGGGATATTGACTTCTGTATTCACTTGGCTCTAGGCACTCATCCCATTTCTATTCTGACATACCGTATGGCCCCGTCAGAGTTGAAAGAATTGAAGGAGCAGTTGCAAGATTTTCTTGATAAAGGCTTCATTATACCTAGTTTCTCACCCTAGGGTGCGCTTGTGTTGTTCGTGAAGAAGAAGGATGGATCGATGAGAATGTATATAGATTACTGGTAGTTGAACAAAGTCATCATCAAGAACAAGTATCCATTACTGAGGATCGATGACTTATTTGATCAACTTCAGGGTACCAAGGTGTTTTCAAAGATTGATTTGAGGTCTAGCTACCATTAGTTGAGGATTAGGGCATCTGATGTCCCTAAGACAACTTTTCAGACTCGATATGGGCATTATGAGTTTCTAGTGATGTCATTTGATCTGACAAATGCCCCAGTAGTATTTATGGATTTGATGAACTGGGTGTTCAAGCCCTATCTAAATTCCTTTATGATTGTGTTTATTGATGATATCCTGATCTACTTCCGTAGCTGAGAGGAGAATGAGCAGTATCTTCGGATTGTACTTCAAACTTTGAGAGACAACCAGTTATATGCTAAGTTTTCAAAATGTGAGTTTTGGTTTGACCCAGTCGCTTTCTTGGGGCACCTCGTATCAGCAGAGGGCATTTAGGTGGATCGTTAGAAAATTTAGGCAGTTCAGAACTGGCCTAGACCACTTCAGCTACAGAGATCTAGAGTTTCTTAGTTTTAGCGGGTTATTACCATCGGTTTGTGGAGGGATTCTCATCTATAGCAACCCCTTTAACTAGGTTGATCCGGAAGGGTTCCCATTTCCGATGGTCAGCCGAGTGTGAGGCAAGCTTTCAGAAGCTCAAGACTGCTTTGATTACGGCGCCAGTATTGATGTTTCCCATAGGTTTGGGATCTTATACGATATATTGTGATGCATCTTATATTGCACTTGGCGCAATATTGATGCAGGATGGCAGGGTAATTGCATATGCGTCGCGGTAGTTGAAGGTTCATGAGAAGAATTACCTTTTTCATGACTTAGAGTTGGCAGCCATTGTTCACGTGCTGAAGATTTAGAGGCACTATCTTTACTGTTTGTCGTGTGAGGTATTCACGGATCATCGGAGCTTGCAGTACTTGTTCAAACAAAAGGATCTCAATTTGAGGCAGAGGAGGTGGTTGGAGCTATTGAAAGACTATGATATCACCATCTTATATCATCTCAGAAAGGCCAATGTAGTGGCTGGTGCCTTGAGTAGAAAGGCAATGAGTATGGGTAGCGTTGCGTACATTCTAGTCGGCGAGAGACTGCTCGCATTAGATGTCCAGTCATTGGCAAATCAGTTCGTGCGATTGGATGTTTCAGAGCCCAGTCGTGTTATAGCTTGTACAGTTGCTCGGTCTTTCTTATTTGAGTGCACCAGGGAGCGGCAGTATGATGATCCACATTTTCTTGTCCTTAGGGACACAGTGTGGCACAACCAAGCAGGTTACTGTTGGGGATGATGGAGTTTTGAGGATGCAGGGCGTATTTGTGTGCCTAATGTAGATGGACTTCGTGAGTTGATTTTTGATGAGGCCCACAATTTCGGGTATTCTGTTCATCTGGGTGGCGCCAAGATATATCAGGACTTGCGGCAGCATTATTGGTGGAGGAGTATGAAGAAGGATATAGTTGCATATTTAGCTCGGTGTCTAATTTGTTAGAAAGTGAAATATGAGCATCAGAGTGGTTTGCTTCAGAAGTTAGAAATTCCTTAGTGGAAGTAGGAGCGTATTATTATGGATTTTGTTGTTGGACTCCCACAGAATCAGAAGAAGTTCGATGCAGTTTGGGTCATTATAGACAGGCTGACCAAGTCAACGCATTTCATTCATGTGGCAGTTGCCTATTCTTCAGAGCAATTGGTTGAGATTTACATCCGCAAGATCATTTGTCTTCACGGTATGCTCGTGTCTAACATTTTTGATCGGGGTACGTAGTTCACCTCGCACTTCTGAAGGGAAGTACAATGTGAGTTGGGTATGCAGGTTGAGTTGAGCACAGGATTTCATCCTTTGACGGACGGACAGTTCGAGCGCACTATTCAAATATTGGAGGATATGCTTCGGTCTTGTGTTATAGACTTTAGAGCTTCTTGGGATCAGTTCTTGCCACTTGCGGAGTTTTCCTACGACAAGAGCTTTATAATGCCTTATACGGGAGGCGGTACCAATTTCCAATATGACGGTTCGAGCCGTGGGAGGCTCAGTTGTTGGATGCAGATTTGGTACAGGATGACTTGAATAAGGTCAAGATTATTCAGGATCTACTTGGCACAGCCCAGTCCAGGCAAAAATGTTATGCCGACCGTAGAGTTCGTGATGTTGCATTCATCGTAGGAGAGAGGTTATTGCTTTGGGTTTCACCCATGAAGAATATGATGAGGTTCAGAAAGAAGGGCAAGTTGAGCCCTAGGTATATCAGACCTTTTAAGATTCTTCGGAGAGTCGGTGAGGTGGCTTTGAAGCTCGCATTGCCACCTAGTTTATCAGCAGTTCATCCGGTGTTCCATGTGTCCATGCTCGGAAAATATCACGGTGATCTATCCCATGTGTTAGATTTCAACTCTGTCCAGTTGGATAATGATTTGACTTATGAGGAGGATCATGTGGTTATTCTAGCTGGTAGGTTCGTCAGTTGAGGTCAAAGAGTTATCCTTCAGTTCAAGTTCAAAGGAGAGGTCATCCTGTCAAGGTAGCTACTTGGGAGTCCGAGCTGGACATACAGAGTAGATATCCACATATTTTCACCAGTCCAGGTACTTTCCTATGTCCGTTCGAGAACGAATAGTTGTTTTAGAGGTAGAGAATGTGATGACCTAATAGGTCATCTAGAGTTTTAGAACCTAATTTTTTGTTTTAAAGACTCAAATACTTTATTTTAGCCTTCCTCGATTTGCATGCACAGTCCGAGTGTTTTTCCAGAAGGCTTATATGTTAAAAATTAATAAAATATGAAATTTTGCCTTAAAAATACATTTGAGTTGACTTTGCTCAATATTTTGAGAAAACGGACCTGGAATCGTATTTTAACAGTCTCGGTGGGTCGGTATCATAATTTGGAACTTAGGCGTATGCCTGGAATCGAATTCGGAGATCCCTAGCTCGAGTTATCGTATTTTGTTGAAAAATTATGGTTTAAAGGCTTAATGAAGCTAAAAGTTTGGCCAATGTTTGACTTTATTGATATCGGGTCCATTTTTTTGTTTCGAAACCAGATATTGGTCCATTACAATTTGTATGGCTTATCTATCAAATTTTGTGTGAAACGGAGTTGGTTTGACGTGATTCGGATGTCCGGTTGTTAAAATAAAAGTTTTCTTGAAAATTTCATTTCATTTGGTGTCTAATTCGTAGTTCTAGGTGTTATTTTAGCAATTTGATCATGCGAGTAAGTTCGTATGATATTTTTGGACTTATGCGCATGTTTGGTTTAGAGCCCCGAGGGCTTGGGTAAGTTTCGGATAGTTTACGGCATAAATTTGGACTTAGAAACAATGTTGGTGCGCTTCAATTTTGGTGTAGGTCTTTGATTGTGGCCAATCCTGCACTACTATTAAGTAGCGAGAGAGGTCAAAGTAGTTTTTATCCGATTTAGAGTGGGGATTGAATTCCACAGAGAGCTAGATATTGGAGTTGGGTGTCTATCTATAGTGGAGTTGTATGTTTGCTCCAAATTGCACTTCTTCACATTTTTGGGTTTTAATTATGATTCTAATTCTATAAACTACAATGCTCAATTAAACTGCTATAAGCTAAGATTAAACTATTGTAAGTTGTTCAATTAATTAAAGGGTACTAGGGTAGTGACTTTTGCCTAGGTGGTCAATTAACGGAATCTTGAGTCTAAAGCTAGATTGACACATTTGGGGAGTATGATATAACCATTGCTCGATTCTACTCACTCTATACCTCTCGGTAGTTCGAGTGATTTTGCTCGAATTGACTTTCTCAAGACCAATTGGGTCTGCGAATTTGCACAAGCAATTGAGAATCGAGTCGGGTATTACGATCTCTCGATTTAACCCTTTAATTGGGGCTATCAATTCTCTTGAGTACACCCCAATTCCTTGTTGGACTAATTCTATAGACTTATGCTCTCTTTCTCAAGAAGAGCAAAAGTCAACTAATCACAAGCTAGTGTTTGCAACCACTAATTTATCAATTATACATGGAATTAACCCAAATATCAAACACCCATAGTCAATCAAGCTCTAAAATACAAGACCCATTAATTACCCACACTAGGGTTGGGTTACAACCCTAGCTGATGGGTCTAGCTACTCATATTTAGAGAGATAAACAAAGAAATAGATGAAAAACAACTCATATTAATTAATTGCTAAGATAAAACTAGAAGATTCAATGTTGAAATGAAAATAAAATTGCCCAAAATAGCTAAAGAGACGGAAGTCACGAGCGCAGCTCAGTACAAAAACTATCTGCCTAACCTAAAAATGCAAAAGAAGCTATTTATAAGCTAAAAATCTGGATAAAAATACCCTTACGGGGTTAGTGCGGACCACACAAAATCGTGTGCGGCCGCACTAGGGCTTTGAAATCGACAAAACTACTCTCTGAACTTGGTCAATGTGGACCGCAAAGAATGGACTACGGTCGCGATGGCTTCTAGTGCGGTCCGCATGAAATGGAGCGCGGACCGCATTGGCTTCAATCTCCGAAAATAGCAACTCTCTGATTCTTGGTTTTGCGGACCGCACTAAATCGAGTGCGGCCGCAGTAACTTCAGTGTGGACCGCATTAAATCCCATGCGGCCGCATTGCCTGATTTGCCTGAGTTCCATACTCACTGAACCTCACTTGTGCGGACTGCACAGATTAGTGTGCGGCCGCACTGGCCTTGTTTTGCCTGAGTTTTGTCTTGCCTTGATACTTGTGTAAGTTTCATTCCTTTTGAGTTGATCTTTGACATCTTGTCACCTTGTTGATCAAACCTACAATCAAGCACTACTTGTGAGCCTTTTAGGATTATTTTGTACAAATTTCTAATCAAAACATAAGCAAGAAGGAGTACAAAATGTATCAAAATCACTAGTTATTAGTCTCTAAACTCGCATTTGCAAGGTGAGCGCCCGCAATTGCGAAATAACCCAATTCCAGCTTGGGTCACAATTGCGAAGAGGGGTGGGTCAGCCTGAGTTTGCATTTGCGATCAATTGGTCGCAATTGCGAGAAGGCCACTTTTCGCAATTGCGAGAAAGCCACTGTTCGCCATTTCGAACAAGTCATCACAATTGTGATGATAGTAGAAAATGTGGGAATTCGCATTTGCGAAGAAAGCTCGCATTTGCGGGGTTTTGAATTGCAAACCCCATGTCGCATTTGCGATATCTGCAATTTGTAAAAAGCTGAGTTAGACGGGATTTTTCTTATTTCTTCAAATTTTCAAACCTAGTGAACCCTAGAGTAGATTTTTCCAAGAGCTTCCCTACTCCATTGGTAAGTGATTCTAACTTATTTTATTTCAATCTTTCATTACATTTCAAAAGATTTCAACTTAAAATCTAGTATTTTCATGGTAAAATTGGGGGTTTGGGTAGAATTAGGTTTTTTTTTAAAAAAATTGGGATTTAGACCTCAAATTGAGGTCGGATTTCGGGGCTGAATGGGTAATCGACTTTTGGCAAGAATTTCGTATTTGGACCAAGGAGGCTCGGCAGTTAACTTTTGTTGAAATTGAATCTTTTTGCAATCGTTGGTAGTCCCTAAGGCTTATTTTGAATTGTTTGGTTGGTAATTTGCTAGATTTTGTTGGTTTGAAGGCTTGTTTGAAAGGCGAAGCTGTGTTTGAGCTTTGAGTTGATCTTTGAAGCAAGGTAAGTGTCGTGGTTAAACCTGACTTGAGGGATTAGGACTTGTTTTCCTATTTTCTACATGTTTAGATGTTGGGTTCAACATATATATGGGGTGACGAGTACTTATGCGTTGTTGTTGGGTTAAAGCATGCGGGTGGGACTTGTTTCTTGTAATCTATTATTTTATTTGATCATGATATCCATGCTTAGACTAGTTAATTACTAAATTGATCGTTCTTCTCGCGTTTATGGACTTTATGTGGTAATTGAGTATTGTTTCTAAAGTTGATGTTGGTATTGTGGAACCAATGTTGACGCAAGGCTCGTTCTTGTTTATTATATCTCCCTGTATTTATATTCTCATTGTTATATGGTAAGGGAGAGTATTAGTGGACGGAGGGTGATGTCGGGCCGTATTTGAGTGTTAATGCACGAAGAGTGATGTCGTGCCATATTGTGAGAGTTAATGCACGAAGGGTGTTGTCGTGCCATATTTTTAGAGTTAATGCACGAAGGGTTATGTAGTGTTGTATCTGTTGATTAATGATGAAAATGAGAGTAAAAGCACCAAGGGTGATGCTGTGCAATATTAATGTTCCATTATGAGTTTGAGAGTAAAAGCACGAAGGGTGATGCCGTGCAATTTTATTCATTGTGTTTATTCGTTTTATAGGTTAAATGCATATTGACTATTCTGGTAATCATTTCCTGATGTATTTATCGTATTTGTACCATCTTTTCGCATGTCCCCTCCCAATAGTTTATGTTTAGCCTTTATTTGTAGTTATCTTGTACGTATATTGTTATCTGCACAAATTATTTATGTGGGTGTCTTGTCATAGCCTCGTCACTACTTCGTCGAGGTTAGGCTCGATACTTACGGAGTACATGGGGTCGGTTGTACTCATAGTACACTCTACACTTCTTGTGCAGATTTTGGAATTGGTCCCAGCTGCCCGTGAGATGCATTATCTCAGATCAGCTGAATTGGAGACTCGAGGTAGATCTGCTGGCGTCCGCAGACCTTGAAGTCCCATTCCATTTACCCTTATTTACTTCACTTTTTATTCAAGACAGTTGTACTTATTTCAGACTCTGTTTGTAGAAATTCTAGAAGCTCGTGAATTGTGACTGCAGATCCGGATTGTATTAGATACTATCGACTTTTACGTTATTTCTGCACTCAGTTTTGGTTTCATTTTGGTTTAATTGACGTTACTTATTGAAATTGATTAAAATTATCTTAAAGATACTCTAACATTGGCTTGCCTCGCAAGTGAGATGTTAGGCGCCATCATGGTCCCGAAGGTGGGAATTTTTGGTCGTGACAGAATTACAATAATGCGAAACTCCCGTATTTTTTGGTTTCTGCGGCTTAAATACATAAATTTTATGTGACTCTATATTTGCAATAGTGCTTCTTTGAATGCCCCAACATGCCATCATTTCACAACATGATCAATCTCAATTGTCTATCCACATCACATCATTGTTGTATGTTTGATTTTGAAGACTTGCTGTTTGTTTGTTGTCGTACTACCTTCAAGTGGTATTAACATGTTACCATGCTCATTCTGGAGGATGTTCCACAATTTACAACAACAATACTTCAACAAGGCGGCATCCGGAATACAACACGAACATTGAAGCTGGAATTTCAGTACTACACCTTACTATGGCTGGTGTGAAATGGAAAAAGCTTCTACTGAAGACGCTTACTGTTAGACCTTGACAAAGATGATTGGCAAGCGGCGCGGCAATGGCGAGGATTTTGCATGATGGTCTTGCCATTGGCCTATGTGCGGGGGAAATCGACATGCAAGACAATGCGGGTGTTGTCAATGGCAACAAACTATTGCAGGGGCAACGGTGACAGACTGCACTTCTATTTGAGGGCTAAGGTGTCAAGGACTACACGAAAGCATGAGTGGGAAAGTGTTTAAGCATAAAAATTGGCAACTATTGTAAGAAACGGGGCTGGTTCATGTTTTATAAAAGGACAGCACCCATTCCCTTTGGAGAAAGAGTGAAAAACGTGTGAGAGCACACTATGGAGTTAGGAAGGAGTCCTAAATCTGGTTTTCAAGAGTGACTTGATCTTCCCATCTAACCTATTTGCTTTATTTCCGCACTTCTTTAGAGTAATATGTAGTAGGTTGACACTTTTGTGTTAGAGGCTCAGACTTGTGACACCGGATTCTTTGGGTTGTGTAGTAGTAGTATTTCTACTTGGGTTTTCCGCATATTTTAACTATATTTCAGAGTTTCAGTATTATGAGTTAGTAATTATTTGTGTTAATTGAATTATGAACTGCATAAAAAGGGTTAAGGTTGTTAAATTGGTCGGGCTTGCCTAGCAGTGTGTTGGGCGCCATCACGTCCGGGGTTGGGGTCGTGACAAAACAACCTAAGGCTAAGAGTAGTCTTGTGAGGGTTAAGAGTGATCTTCTTTTGTAAGCGTATGTACTTTGAGTTTGAGTTTCTTTGTATGCTCGAGTTAAATACAAAGTTGGGAAAAGAGTTTTCTGTATATTGAGCCTTGTGTTTAATTTTATTTTCTGTCCCTTCATCTATTTTTCGTTGCCTAAAATCAGTCTAAGCTTACTACATTGAAAAGCTACCTAAATAATTCTAAGTCCAAAGTTACTGAAATTTTGGCCGAGTGTTGGAGCAGGCTCAAGTCAAGTCGAGACTTGGCTGCCGCGCGGGCTATTTTTTTGTGACATAAAATGTGCCCGTGACAACTGGTATCAGAGCCACGTTCCCGACGAGGTCGAGATGGCCATGGACAAGACTTCAAGACAGTGGTTCAGTGTACTTGTTCGTTGAAGGGACTGTCTTGGCTTAGAAATTTAGAAAAGGCAAGGAAGGCAGTGATGCAGAAATTTTGAGTTGAGGGTGACAAAAATCAGTGTGGGTTTCTTACAAATCAGCCAGTTGCGTGCTGGATTTGCTGTGGGATTGACGGGCAGGAAAAGCAAGTGAGAAAAATGTTGCACTTGAGGGCAAGGACAACGTATTTCTCAAAATGGGTGCTGAACTTGTGATATCTTTACAAATGGCGATCATGTGTTGGGATTTATTCGACGAGGGCATCGAATTCAACTGGTTGGGGTGGTTTGTTAGACCCTTGACAAAACTGATCGGCAAGCGGCGCGGCAGGGCGAGGATTTGGCATGATAGCCTTGCCATTGCCCTATGTGCGGGGAACAATCAACATGAAAGACAATGCGGGTGTTGCCAATGGCAACAAACTATTGCAAGGGCAAGTGTGACGGACTACACTTCTATTTGAGGGCTAAGTTATGACGGACTACACGAAAGCATGAGTAGGCAAGTGTTTAGCCTAAAAATGGGTAACTATTGTAAGACATGGGGTTGGTTGATGTTTTATAAATGGACAACACCCATTCCCTTTGGAGAAAGAGTGAAAAACATGTGAGAGCACACTATTGAGTTAGGAAAGAGTCTTAAATCAGGTTTTCAAGAGTGAAAACAACGTAAGGCTAAGAGTAGTCTTGTGAGGGTCAAGAGTGATATTCTTTTGTACACGGATGTACTTTGAGTTTGAATTTCTTTGTATGCTCGAGTTAAATACAAAGTTGGAAAAATAGTTTCCTGCATATTGTGCCTTTGTTCACTTTTATTTTCTGTCCCTTCAGCTATTTTTCGTTGCCTAAAATCAGTCTAAGCTTACTACGTTGAAAAGCTGCCTAAATAATTCTACGTCCAAAGTTACTAAAATTTTGGCCGAGTGTTGGATCAGGCTGAAGTCAAGTCGAGACTTGGCTGCCGCGAACGCTATTTTTGTGTGACATAAAACGCGCCCGTAACACTTTACTATAGTGGATACCTTAGCACTGTATCCTTTCTGCATGGAGATGTTTCGACGCTCAGTAGTATTAGCATTACATAATGCTCAATCTGTGGTTGTTGAATCACCAGATGGTAAGATACAATTCATTTCACCATCTGTCGGTTTCTAGTTCTCCTGTGCTGCTGCCACAACATCAACATTTTGGTTTTCCTTTGGCTTAACACTCATCCTTACAGCTGTGGAGTTCTGATTCATTATCAGATGCTCTTCGATGGACATAGGCATCACCTGTCAATAGGTGCGCAAGACAGTTATGCTAGTTCAACGATTGTCTGACGATGAGTCATTTTCTAGGGATTCATTTATCCTTGACTAGTTTGTTGGTCAAAATTTAGCACTGCAAGCTGGATCTCAAGAAAGGAAATCTCAAATTTCTGTTTTCTGTATCAACAGATTGATGCTGGAATTCTTTAGCCCCGAAATGAAAATGTCCAAACTGTGCTTTGCTTTACAACTACTGGATTTAAACATACCTACTCCTTTGGATTGCAACATATGGCGCCTGGTGAGAGCTTTGTAGGTGCTACAAGGAATTGTTTGCAACTGGCGTGTAAATTCATTGTCGTCGGCAACAATTGGATGTTTCAAATTAGTAGTTTCGTACTTTACAGTTATCATTATGCTACAGCTACATTGTATTTGGTAGCAATAGCCATTGGCTTTCTTTGTTCATTATTTTCTTTTATTTATACTGTGTGTAATTTTGACCCAGTTATGGACTTATTAAATATAACAGCTACTAGGTGAATAACCTAGTAGTATATTTGCTAAAAAAAATACCCCATCATCACAAATAGTAACTTCCTTAGCATCACTGTGCTTCACTATGTCCTTCAAGACAAGTAAGTGGGGATCATCGTACTAACGCGCCTTGGTGAGCTCAAACAAAGAAGACCATGAAACCACACAAGCAAAAATCCAACTAAGCTCTGAAATATCCGACCTCATGAACTGATCGGTCAAAACATGAACATCCAATGCTAATGGTCTCTCCTCAACTGGAATATAAGCAAAACTTCCCATGCTCTCAGCCTTCTAACTCAAGGCATTGGCTACCATATTGCCCTTCCCTAGATGATAAAGAATGGTGATATAATAGTCATTTAGTTACTCTAACCACCTCCGTTTCCTCAAGTTCATATTCTTTTGCTTGAATAAGTTCTGGAGATCGGCGCACCTGTGTATGAACTTCCAATATATTATATTGGACCGGTATATTATATTCGAACTTCAGTATATTATGCAGGAGTGTTTTTCAAATTTTGAACAGTATTTTTGTTCAAATTTATCTTTACATGAAAAGTGGCTAAATTTCGATGACTTTGAAACTATAGCTATTTTTGAATGACCACTTGTAAATCTGACTATTTTTAAATTTCTCCCTAATTGGTATTACAATTTGATCTAGAAAATATATAAATATGCTCAAAGCGTATAAAAAGTAGTCTATTACAGCAGTGGCCAAATTCTTCAAGCTTGCCATTATAGCCCATCTTCAAGTTGCTAAAATCAGTAACCAAATCATGTCTTTGAATCTGAATCATCCATATGTATAAACTACATTGTCGAGAGTACCATTATGTCCTATATCCAAACGTAACTGGCCAATGCCATAGGAGTCTTTTTGGAGTAATGTACCAGTGTAGTATATTATACAGATGCTCCAGAAGAAGCTCCCAGTGCTGCCTATGTATCTTCCAGCTCCATCAAAGCTGCCCCAGTGAATTGCTCCACCAAAGACCAGCTGCTTTGTCTTCAAACTTTCTTGGCGTTTTGTTGCTTGATTCCATATGTTTCAGCCACAGATTTCATCCTTAATTGTCTTAGCTTCCAGATGTACCTGATACTTGTTCCATCTTTCCTCGCATGTTATATTGAGAATATATAAGCGCTCGATGAGTTAGACCAAAAGACTTTCTGGATGGGCTTAACCAGCTTTTAAGCACTTTTTAACTTCTGAAAGTGTTTGGCAACTAAAAAAAAAGGCTTAAAAAAAGTTAAAATCTACTCCCTCGTTTCAATGTATGTGAACGCATTTGACTGGGCACGGAGTTTAAGAAAAGAAAGAAGACTTTTGAGCTTGTGGTGTTAAATGAGGCACATATATTTTGTGTGGCTATAAATCATTGCATAAAGGTAAATTGTTTCCAAATAAGGAAATGGGTCATTCTTTTTGGCACGGACCAAAAAGGAAATAGGTTCCTTGTGTCCAAGGGCTGCGACTTATTTGATTTCCTTGGGTTCAAGGGCTGCGATTTCTTTAACAACTTGCGCTTTGCCGGCCTCAAACTGCTCGGCCTCTTTGTCAGTCTTAAGATCGGCAAAGAGACGAAGTAGTTTGCTTTCGTTAGCAATAAGGATGCTAACAATATCTGGAGGCTTATTGTGATTTGCGGCAAATAGCTTGAAGACATGAAACGCTTCTATTTGGATACTTTTGCTTGACTCCCTAAGTAGATTAGCACAATAGGCAGAATTTGCTTCTCTCTCGGAATTAACAATATAATTTTTTGTTGCAATTAAATGGATGAAGACACTGTTAATTCAATTGCATTAACAATTTTTTTTTTTTTGTACTAGAATAAGCTAGTTCAAAGTAGTACTATTTAACTTACACCTACATAAATATGTAGTTGTATTTAAAAGAGACTTGACATGTATCACATTCTTGCTTGAGAGCTGCGAATAATTCCTTCACGAAGCCTCAAAGCAAACGCCTAAAGGCATTTTTTCTGTCAAACACAAGGCTATTTCAGGCTCTCTTTATGCAACTTCAGTCTTGTCACAACTCCTTTTTCACTACACCCCGTAAAGGGTATAATAAAATAGGGAGTTTTCCAATTTAAGTGACAGTCGAAGCGGGATCCATTTATTAAGATTCAGAGTCGTCACTTGGGAGATTTATGGTGTCCCAAGTCACTGGTTGAGTCCCGAATCAAGGAAAAGAATGACTCTGTTTAACAGTCCGCGAACCAGAAATCTGCGTAAGGAATTCTATTAATCCGGGAGAAGGTGTAAGGCATTCCCGGGTTCCGTGGTTCTAGCACGGTCACTCAACTATCATATTCGGCTTGAATTATCTGATTTTAAACAATTATGAACCTATGTGCAAATTTTAACTTTTAACCGCTTTTATTCATTTTAATTAAAGAAGATTGCAACGTCGTTAAAAACGTCTCAAACCACCTCACATAAATGCACCCGTGATTTTCGACATATTTTAACTTCGTTGGGATTTGGATTTGGGTCACATAAATGTGCACCCGAATTTAGGAAAGTAATATATTAAAGTCGTGCCTAAAGCAATTACGTGTTTTTAACTTTGCGAGGACCATGGAGATTAGCTAAATGGCACGCCTCGAATTCTAGATATTTTAAGGACATAATTAAAAGGGCCACGCAATTCGTAATTTTACTTGGCGCGGCGCACTTCAATTTATCCTAATTAAAGAATCTCTATATTAATTCACAAACGCCAAATGGGATTCATTATCTAATTGTATTTCGTGGTGCGCCTCGAACCGATTCCCAGAAGCAACAATAAAGGAGTGATGCTGGGAATACCCTATGATCTTCTATACTGAAGTCGAATTTCCAGAAGGGATTAATGATGACACCAGTAAAGCTTAACATTCAATTTCAGGAAATGAACCAAGCTTAACACAAAGTCCATGAGCCCAAAGAGGCTAACAAGGTGCGGGACCTTAGGGGGCCTCGAAACAGGCATTCATCCAGGCCCAAAACAATCAACTTTCACAAGGCCCCGAATCAAAATCCATAAAGAGCCTCAATTCGAATTGAGCAAACTTCATCTGTAGCCCTTCGGATAAAACTAAAGACAATCGGTAGTCACAAAATAAACCATACAATTAATAGCCCAAAATTAATTACAAGGGCTAGCCCAAAACCACTGCTACTCTTTCCATTCAAATTTCAAACGATTTAACTCCATAGACACTAAATTCGCTGGTTATAATTCGACGAACCAAAGCAAAATTTTCAGAAATTTTTGTCTTTATGGCTGTGAAACTGAAACACACAAATCAAAATCCAAAGATATTTTCAATTTGAAGGTTCAGCTAAACCGTATCTAAGAAAAGCAATAAACGAGGGAAAAAAAGATAATTTTATCCCATGGTTATGGTGGATAACTTTCATCTTTCATTAACTCTCTCACATTTTTCTTCCCCGGAAACAAATAATTTTTTTAAAAAAAATCCAATAAATCGGCGGATCTGAGATGTCTTTTTATTTTAATTTTTACAGTCATCATCTCTTATATTCATTTTCATTTCTTCCTTATCTGCCAATCAAGATTTAATTTTTACTTCTACTTTTCTAGATAGGCATTGATCAAAATGTGTAACTGAAATTGGATATATTCTTTTAATTTTTGTTTTTGTTTTTTGGGGTTGCTTGTAATAATATTACAATCTTTATTGTTATTAAAAGCAGCATGATATACACATAATTCTGATTTTGCCATACAATTCTTAAAATAACAAAATAATTTTTGTTATTGTTGACTCTTAATTGGCTAAATGAAAGCATTGGTCATCTTCAAAGTAATATATCCTTATTGTTATTTGTCACTATACAAAAATATATAAAATAAATTGTCATTGTATAATTTATATACAATAGACTGTCACTATACAAAAAATATACAAATTAGACTGTCGCTATACAAAATATATATTAAATAGACTGTCCGTATACAAAAAATATACAAAATTGACTGTCATTATACAATTTATATACAAATAGATTGTCACTATACAAAATATATACAAAAATAGAATGTCATTATACAAAAAAATATACTAAATAGACTGTCATTATACAAAATATGTACAAAATAGACTATCACTATATAAAAATATACTAAATAGACTGTCACTATATAATTTATATACAATTAGCTCTCACTATACAAAATATATACAAAATAGACTGTCACTATATAAAATACATGATACACTCCAAAATATTAGAAAATACACATTATATACAATTTTGATACATTTTTTAGACATATTATACATTCACGATACAAAATATATTACTATCGAACTTAGGATACAATATTTATACATTGCAAAAAAGATTTTCTCCATTGCGCTAGGTAGGGGTCAAACCTGCGACCGTCAGCTTAGGAAACAGGCGCCCTATCCACTGAGCTACATGCACTTGTGTTGTCATATTCATTCCGTTCGGCTACTATATGCAATATATTTGGGCCGAAGGGTCATTTTTTGAAAGTGGGTCAAAATATGGGCTATTAAAATTTTGAGGGGCTATAAAGGGTAGTTTTCTCATTTGAATTCCACAACAATAGACAGGCTAAATGAGAAACAATCACGTTTGGGCCAAGGAATTGAACAGGACCATTTTTGCTTCAAGGGAATTTACAGTGCATTATGAATTCATCAAAACCTTCTTCAGTTGATTTTAAAAGAGTAACTAACAACGCTGCCATTTGTTTGGAAGAATTAATAGTATAGTTTAAACAATCAAGTACAGCATTGAGAAAATTTTGAAACAACAAGAAAGCCAAAAATAGGAGTAGAAGCAGAACCACTTCGCAACCTTCCAAGGAAATTAACAGTCAGATTTTACGCTAACACATAGTAAACGATTCTAAAAAAATATTGTCATGCCATTTACACAAATAGATCAACCTTTCGTTCAAACAAGGTCCAACTTCAAATATAATGGGCACGAACTCACACAATCAGAATGCTCCAGATTCAATCAGAGCCCAAACAAGTGTTATTATCATATCAAGGTGATATAGCTAATCAACTTGGGTAACTCTATTGAGATAAAATTTCTACAATGAAAAGAGAATAGACCTTTAAACGTTAAGGGATCTAAGCATAAATGAGAGAGTTTAACTACATGATATGCGAATAATTGAACCCAACATACATGATTTGAACCAGCAAACATCTGACTATTAATCACCCCAAAAATCAAATATCATGCGATACCAGACTTAAATCTAACCCTGAGATGCAAATACAAAGCCGATCTAATTTGTTAACCATAATGTATAAAATTACAGCATGAAAAATGCAAAACAAGCATATGGCATTGAACTGAAATTAAAGGAAATCCAGTATAACCAACGAGAAACACTCTTTTTCTTCATTTCAAACTGGAAAGAACATATCTTCACAAGCATAGCCCTATGCAAGCATCAATTCCAGTCAAAAGGTTCAATGAAATACCTGGAAATGAAAGAAAATAAACAGAAGGTGAAATTCAGCAGATGAGCAGAGCAACAGCAACACAGCAATATATCAACAACAGTAGCTCATTTCAAGCAGCACATGATGTAAAACAACCCAGATTCCACCCTCTATCAAAAGTACTCGAAATTGATGTCAACCCAAGCTTTTAAAAGACCAAATTCAAACTATTTTCACCTCAAACGAAACAGCAAATTTTAGAAGATCAAAACCTCAAAACCTAGGCCTAATTCTAATGAAACAGTGGTTTTTAGTAACTTTTGTACTGTATTTTAAGAATTTTCTCTCAATGGGGTCTGCCTTCTAAGGCAAGAAAACAATGCCTTTATAGGCAAGCCTTAGGGTAGCATTTCAGATTTTAATTTTAACCTTTAGGCCCTTTTCAAATTCTGCTTTGCTTAGAGATCCCTCAAATATTAGCTACCCAAGTTTTAATACTTAACAATCTGAAATTCCACTAGAGACCCTCACTAGAAGCTTCTTAGTTTGTTATAAAAGATTCTCTAACCCTCAAATTCCTAAACTACCCTCCCAGACCCTGATATTTACCCTGAACCCAACTGGACCAACTGGTCAAACCAATTGGGCCATAGACCCTGAATTGAAATCCTAAATGGGTCTGGTGCTACCTAGAAGGTAATCTGGCCCAAACTCTTTTTACACAAAACTTAAACAAATAACTACAATGAACAGAAAACCTTATGAACCAACCCAAACAACACATCACAACATTAATTTTAAAAAAAAACCATTACAGTACAACGAAAACTCAAATCAAACAGTCTGAATCTTAAAATTAACAGAAGTTAACACCGAACACATAAAAAAAACTAGAAAAGGGCAATCCTAAATCAATATTGACCATTATACTAACACGACTTTATTTTAATGACAATTTCAAAAAAGTAAAATAAGAGACAAGAAAAGGGACGGAGGGGCCAGAGAAGAAAAAGAACAATAACCAATGAAACGGATAAGAAACAAGGAAGGAGTGGAAGCAGAAGCGAAAAATAGGACAAAGACAAGAAAGAAAGAGAAATACCTAAAAGAGAAGACAAATGGCTGGCTTGAACGAACTCCGGCATCTTCGATTTGACCCGAAATTGATATTGATCGCATGTTCTCCTTGAGAACAAACAAACAATATTGATTTCAAGTTAAATCGTTCTTAAGAGCTTGAAGATCTTGAGAGATTCTCTTCTTCTTCAATTTCGGATTGGAAACGGGTTCGATTTGGCAAGGCTTTTGGGAAAGATGGTGATGGATTAGTATGTGGGGAGGGGTGATGATTGCATGGACGGATTTTGGGTGGTGGTCGAGCTTTGCCGCTGGCCGGAGATGGCCAAGAAGAAGAGGCGGCGTTAGGGTTTTGGCAAAGAGGTGAGGGAGCTGGTGAACAGGAGGAGGGGGGTTCTGTTCTAACTGGTCTCTAAGCTGAGACATATAGTTAAAGTATGAGGAAACCTCCCCACCGTTGGATGAGTCGCGATTAACGGCCCAGATCGTTCCCAGGCGAGGAACTCCAAACGGCATCGTTTGGTTTTCTTTTAACCAGGTGGACCGGGTTTGGGTTTATGGACTGGACGTGGGCGGGGGTGGTTTGGGGTCTGGGCCTAGCAATTTTAATTGTTTTTTTCTTGGCCCGATTTAAAAAAAAAAAACTAATCTCTTCTTATTCCAAAATCTTTTCCTTTTTTCTTTCCTTTTTTACATTTTTAAAATTAAATTAAATTAAAATCTAAATCTAAATTAAATCCTAGGACCTAATTACTCTAAACAAAATACTAATACACCTAAATGATAATTAACACGCTTAATTAAAAATAAATTGGAAGAAAAACCACTAAAAATCAAAGTTAAAATTAAACGAAAAGGTGCACAATAAACTATATTTGTGATTTTCCTTTTTTATAAAATAATTCAATTACTTAATTAATCCTACCATGTCAAATTAAATCTTAAATTCAAGTGCCAAATATTTTTTTTTTGTATTTTTATGAATTAAGATGCACAAATAAAATGCAAACAATTAACATAAAATGCCACAAAAATTCACAAAAAATTGCAATAATGAAAGGAAATTATTTTGTTTGAATTTATGAGAGTAATTCATATAGGGCAAACATCACGGGCTCACAGTTTCCCCTCTTTGCTCGGAAATACGAAGAGTTTTCGTGCAAAGACAAGTGAGCGGATACGAGCGATTTTTGCCCGTTTGAATACTCCGTGTGAAGCATTTCTGAAAAGTTGGACCGCACCCTGCTTCTGAGATTGCCTACATATCCTTGGCTAAAAAGGAAGCAGGTCAGTGTAGTTTGGGAAGGTCTGGTAGCTGGGACTACCATGAAGCTGTGGTTTTGCTATTGCTGTTGCTGCTGCTACTGCTTACTGAACCCCCTTATTACACCGTATCAAAAATAAGAGAAGCTAAACTAAGCTATGATCTATGAATTACAAAAGTCCTAGCTATGTCTTCGAACTTGATCTTGTAGTTCTTGTTGCCTTGTGAACTTGTATTCTCCCGATAGAATCCTTTTGTTGTTGCCTTGAACTGTGATCGGAGATGTTTTGCCGTTTCTCCGAGAGGTGATTGACCGTTAAGACTTGAAATGTATGCCTCTATTCTCCAGGCGGGCTCCTGACTGCTAAAATTTGAAATATATGCCTCTGTTCTCCAGGTGGGCTCCTGACTGCTAAAACTTGAAATATATGCCTCTGTTCTCCAGGCGGGCTCCTGACTGCTAAAACTTGAAATATATGCCTATGTTCTCCAGGCAGGCTCCTGACTGCTAAACTGCTAAAACTTGAAATATATGCCTCTGTTCTCCAGGCGAGCTCCTGACTGCTAAAACTTGGAATATATGCCTCTGTTCTCCAGGCGGGCTCCTGACTGCTAAAAATTAAAATATATGCCTCTGTTATCCAGGCGGGCTCCTGACTGCTAAAACTTGAATATATGCCTCTGTTCTCCAGACGGGCTCCTGACTTCTAAAAGTTGAAATATATGCCTCTGTTATCCAGGGGGCTCCTGACTGTTAAAACTTGAAATATATGCCTCTGTTCTCCAGGCGGGCTCCTGATTGCTAAAAACTTGAAATATATGTCTCTGTTCTACAGGCGGGCTCCTGATTGCTAAAATTTGAAATATATGTCTCTATTCTCCAGGCGGGCTCCTGACTGCTAAAACTTGAAATATATGCCTCTGTTTTCCAGAGGCTCCTGACTGCTAAAACTTGAAATATATGCCTCTGTTCTCCAGGCGGGCTCCTGACTGCTAAAACTTGAAATATATGCCTATGTTCTCCAGGCAGGCTCCTGACTGCTAAACTGCTAAAACTTGAAACATATGCCTCTGTTCTCCAGGCGGGCTCCTGACTGCTAAAACTTGAAATATATGCCTCTGTTCTCCAGGCGGGCTTCTGACTGCTAAAACTTGAAATATATACCTCTGTTCTCCAGGCGGGCTCCTGACCGCTAAACTTGAAATATATTTCTCTGTTCTCCAGGCGGGCTCCTAACTGCTAAAACATGAAATAAATGGAAAATTTCCTGCCCCAGTTTGGTGGCTGTTTGGTGCTTGTCTTTTCCCTATGGCAAATTCCAACAAAATTTCTGCCCCTGTTTCAATCAAAGAAAACCTTGTTAATATAAAAATGGTGGTTAGTTGATGGCATTCTTGCTGGATCCGCCTCCGCTGTTGAGTTCTACTTCGACTTGCTTCCTTGAACTTGCCTTGAACCGCTTTGACTTCTTGACCGACTTTAAAAATCCCCATGACTTTTGATGACCCGAGTGTTCTATCTCATATTATTGTTTTACGTTTCTGACCTCTTTATCTGAAACTTTGCCTTTCCCCACAAAACTATCTGATCCATCCACAGACGAAACTTCTGGTGATCCTTTGTATCTTACTTTGCATTATGTCATCTTTGGTACGTTTCGACCCTGCTGTGCTTTACAATCGGGAGATTGGTAGTGAGCCTTGATATCCTTTGTTCTTTGTTTTGAATGAGACTGACATTGACACGTCTTAAAGAAACAAAACTCAAAAAGAGTGAAATGCAATGACCCTAAGAGTTAAGGATAAAAAGAATCCAAAACCGGATGATTTATAAAGAGGAAAGTAAAGAAAAGAGACTTATCTGAGTAGACAGCTGGTACCGTTGATCATGCCATGCATTTTGGACTAACCGGCCCAATCTGTCCAACCAATCAACTTTCAATTGCCACGCTTTGTTGTCCCAGAATTCCATAACCTGATTTCTTCAACCAGACTCTAACCTTGTTCATCCTGTAGTGTCTTGAACAGCTTTCAACCATAGACTTGCCTCATTTGCTCCTCACCTTCGCCTTTTAAGGTGCCCTCGAGGGTTTTCACGAATAAGACTCTCTCATTTTTAATTTCTCTCAACTCACTTTGCCTTATGGTGCCCGTGAGGGTTTTTACCAATAAGACTCTCTCATTTTTAATTTCTCTCTACTCACCTTACCTTATGGTGCCCGTGAGGGTTTTCACCAATAACACTCTCTCATTTTCAATTTCTCTCGACTCACTTCACCTTATGGTGCCTGTGAGGGTTTTCACCAATAAGACTCTCTCATTTTCATCATTTTTTGTTGCTTGAACTGGAGTGTTGCCCCTGACATGAATCATTCTTTACTTGCTTGACTTGGCATTTCCAAATGAGGCACATATATTTTGTGTGGCTATAAATCATTGCATAAAGGTAAATTATTTCCAAATAAGGAAATGGGTCAATTCTTTTTGGCACGGACCAAAAAGGAAATAGGTTCCTTGTGTCCAAGGGCTGCGACTTATTTGATTTCCTTGGGTTCAAGGGCTGCGATTTCTTTAACAACTTGCGCTTTGCCGGCCTCAAACTGCTCGGTCTCTTTGTCAGTCTTAAGATCCGCAAAGAGACGAAGTAGTTTGCTTTCGTTAGAAATAAGGATGCTAACAATATCTGGAGGCTTATTGTGATTTGCGGCAAATAGCTTGAAGACATGAAATGCTTCTATTTGGTTACTTTTGCTTGACTCCCTAAGTAGATTAGCACAAGAGGCAAAATTTGCTTCTCTCTGGGAATTAACAATATAATTTTTTGTTGCAACTAAATGGATGAAGACACTGTTAATTCAATTGCATTAACAATATTTTTTTTTTGTACTAGAATAAGCTAGTTCAAAGTAGTACTATTTAACTTACACCTACATAAATATGTAGTTGTATATAAAATAAACTTGACATGTATCACATTCTTGCTTGAGAGCTGCGAATAATTCCTTCACGAAGCCTCAAAGCAAACGCCTAAAGGCATTTATTCTGTCAAACACAAGCCTATTTCAAGCTCTCTTTATGCAACTGCAGTCTTAGCTTCTTGGTTGTTCTGCTTTCTTCAGATTATCTACATTCAATCATGCCAGACAATGCTAAGTGGGACGATGATACACATATTATATTTCTTGAGTTGTGTGAGCAAGAGGTTAGAAAAGAAAATAGACCAAACACTTACTTAAATAAAGATGGTAAAAGTATTGTTGACGAGGTCTGTAAGAAAACGGGGAAAGACTATGACAAAAAAATGAAAAATCATCGGGATTACATAAAAGACGAATGGACAATTGATAAGATGGGAGACAAGTTTAGGATGGGATGCCACGAAAAATACGATTATGGCAGATGATGATTGGTGGGAAAGAAAAATTAAGGTACATTTCTCACATTATTATATGTGTAATTCTTATTTTTGTCATTGTTAATTCTATCAGTTTGATTGAAGTAGTTTTTATTTTCTCTTTTTACAGGAGAATGCAAAATATAAGAAATTTAGGAACAAAGATCTTTCATTCATATGGTTTAGCTATGATGCATTGTTTGTTGATGTTGTTGCCACGGGAGAAAGATTACGTGCAGAAAATCAAGAACAATCTTCCGGCATTGGACTTTATCTCGATGAAGAAGGGATAAGTATTATTGATGATTGTGACAAAGAACATTTTACTTATCTTAATGATGAAATGAGCGATGAAAGTGATGATCTACAGAATATAAATTATGTTATGTTTCCAGAGCCATCACTAAAAAGACAAAAACCAATTGATGGTGATAGCACCAGTATTCAAGTAAGAAAGAGTAAGAAATAAATACCTGCAACATTAAAAGAAAGAGGAAATACACTCTCTCATAGAGTTTATGTCTAGCAAAAGCACTGCTACATCTCCTGCAGTTGATGAGACATCCATCGAGAAGTGTATTGGAACGTTGGGACAAATTCCTGATATTCTAGCTGGGAGTGAAATTTACAGTTTTACTAAGAATATGTTCCGCAAGAAAAATAACCGACGGATATTTTTGGGGATGCCTACTGATCCGTTCCAACTACCCGCTACTAAAAAGTAAGGGAAGAGGGTTGCGATAACTTTTACCCGATATAAGGGTCGGGTTGAATCCTCAGGGATCTAGAATGGAATTCGGGTATCTACTTAGATTAGATTTGCGTGAATGCTCTTAGATGATCTTCTTTTCATTTTTGATTTTTTAATTATAACTATTTTTATCAACTACTGATTTGAAACTAAGTTTGGCTACAAGATTATTGCTAAGGTTATAATTAATGGAGAGAAAGGCACTAGGGTCGTGACACTACCTAGGTGGCTAATTGACGGGTAGATGTTACAAAAGATAGATTGACATATTTGGGGCTTATGCTATAACCGTTGCACCATTGTACCCACTCTCACACCTCTCGGTAGAGAGAGTGATTTTGCCAAATCGACTCTATCGAGGCCAATTGGGTAGGCCAATTTTATCAAGAAACTAGGGTTCAAGTAGGGTGATTACTCTCTCGAGATTTAACCCGTTAATTGAGACTATCATTTCTCATGAGTCCATCCCAATTCCTTGTTGGATCAATTTCGGGGTCATAGACTCTCTTTCTCAAGAAGAGTTAAACCCACTAAGATTGAATCTATGTTTGCAACCACAAGTTCTAAATTAAAACATAAAATCAACCCAAATAGCAAACATCCATAATCAATCTAACCCTATAAGGCAACACCCATCAATTACCCACGCTAGGGTTGAGCCACAACCCTAGATAATGGGTTTAGCTACTCATGCAAGATGCAGAAATTGAAGAAATAGATGAAGAACTGAACATATTAAATAATTGCTAAATGAAACTACAAGAATCTATCGTAAGTAAAGAGCAAAAGTGCCTAAAATGGCTACAAAATCGAGTCTCACGAGCGCAGCTGTGTTTCAGATATGAAATTTAACCTAAAAATGGTAAAATATTCTATTTATACTAGGCTGGAAAAACTAGACAAAAATACCGCTGCAGGGTCAGTGCGGACCACGCTAAAAGGACCGCGGACGCACTGGCTCCCAGACTTCTGGTTTCTGCTTCTCTTAAGTTGAGGACTGCGGACCACATGGAAATACAGCACGGCCGCGATGGAGGTTGGTGCGGCCGCACATAAAGGAGCACGGACCGCATTGCTTGAAATTGTCAAAATGTTAACTCTCTGAATCTCTACTCCGCGGACTGCGTAAAATAGTAGCGCGGCCACGTTGCCTCCAGCCCTAAAATGCCAAGTCTCTGAACCTCATGTCCGCAGACCGCGTAAAAGAGTAGCGCAGCCGCGGAGCCTGATCGCGGAGCACACAGAAGTGTACCGCGCCCGCGTTACCTCCGACTTGAATATGACAACTCTCTGAACTTTCTAATGCGGCCGCATTCGCTTTTTCGCAGTCCGCACTAGGTACTCTTTTCCTCAATTCCTTATTCTTTGACACTTGAGCAGGTTTCACTCCTTTTTGAGTTGATCCTTGACATTTGTCATTTTGTTAATCAAACTTGCAATCAAGCACAACTTGTGAGCATTTTGGGGTTATTTTGTAGCAATTTGTAACCAAAGCATAAGCAGGTAGGGGTATAAAACATGGTAAAATCCCGACTTATCAACTCCCCCATACTTAAACTTTTGCTTGTCCTCAAGCAAACAAAATAAGATCCACCACTTAAAGGAAAATCCAAGAAATTCCAGCTTATCCTAAAGCAACCTCAACAAGCATCAATTGGGACTAACAATTGCCCTCAATACAGATGGATCATTAACAACATTCAAACCTTGAAAACTATGGATCAAGTATGACACAAGAGCAACAAGAATTGACTCATTACATCAAAAAACTCTCTCAATCACTTTGGTCGTTGTGGATCCCAATCTCTTACATCCTCAACTCTCCCTAAGCACACCTCACCTTTTAGAATATATGCACACAAATCGAGGTTAATAGGAGTTCACTCTTCTCTCTCAAGGAAAGGCCACAAGTCCGGCTCTAGGTACCATATGCTTGACCCTCATGTAAGTATCGACTAATGCAAGTCATCCAACTCGAGATCATATAAGGCTTTTGTGAAGTTAATGTGAAGGCTTTTGGGTAAGGGTAGGATATGTTTTTGTTCAAGTAGGTTCAATCTTCCCTTAAGCACTTCTTTTGATTCATTTGGCACAATTTACTTGACTCTTTGAGTCATTCACCTCTTTCAAGGGGTTAGAGAAACACATTGTCACTCTTTCTTATGCAATTCAAGACATTTCTCCTTTTTCTACTTTTTTCCACACCTTTTTCCACTTTTATTTTCTCTTGAACCCCTTTTCATTCTTTTTCACATTGGGATTTCTTTTTGTCTTTTTCTTTTCTTTCTTTTTCATTGCCTTCCTTTTCTTTTTGCTTTTGAACCTTTTACCCCTTTTTGTTTCCTTTCTTGTCTCTCCCCCCAAACTTAGACTTGCTCAAGGGAAGATGTTGGTGCCAAGAGCAGGTAGAATTTAGAATGGGTATAGGCTTGTACCATTGGTTCATGAAAGAAGAAGGTTTAAGGCTGAAAAGGGTTAGCTAGGGTTTATCTTATTAGTAGGCTATGGAATTGTTCAACTTGTCTTTTGGATCAAGGAGAGCCTATAATCACTTCTCAAGTCGAATTTCACTCAAGATTTCGCCTCAACAAACACTTGGGGCAAGTTCTAGACTATTGGCTCGGGACTTGGACTCATGATTCAATTTCTCACCACACACACTTAAGGATTGCTAATGACGTAGAGTCGAGGGCCCACAACAACCTTAGATACGATTGAGCACACAATAGTCCTGAAAGACACATGATGTTTGTTTGGTCAACCCAAGAGTCTCAAGGTCATTACTTTCGCCATCCTAAAAACAACCACTTGTCTTTGGCCACGGGATCAAAGGAAAATGTGTTAGGCCCAAGTGAAGCTATGCTTGAAGTACCCTTAACTAAAAACTACTAAAAACAAAAGAAAAAGCAAAAAAATGGACTCAAACCCTTAAGAAGGTTGTCACGACATCCATCATCGGGAAGAGCCACCCGGTTCACACAATACTCCACCCTTGGAAAGAACCATGGCATTAAGAAAACCGAGGGCATATTGAAAATGCCAAAAACAAAACAAAGGGCTGCAAGCCTAACTACGAAACTAAAGAAAATGAAAACATTTACGAAAATAGAAAATAGAATGAATGTTTACAATAGGGAATTAGAATAGACAAATGGAGGATGAATATATACAAAATGTAACTTTATATACAGACCAAAAAAACGAATAAAAAGTACGAGAAAAGTGGCTAAAATGTAAAGTTATATACAGCCCAAAATAGAAAGTCAAAGTAAAGCATAAACTAACAATCTATATATACAATCATCTAGATAATCAACAAAAAAGTAGGGCGCAACCCCACGAATAAAAGCTGGCATTGTCCCCAATGTAAACTACCAAAATAAGCATCAAAAAGTTATACCAAAAAGGATATAGAGGCTCCCTAGGCCCGGTCAGTCTGCATGAGATCATCAGTGGTCCCCAAGTCCTCCGTATGTGCGGGAGCCTCAAACTGCCTCCCGGCCTCCTGCTGCTCAACTGCTAGGATTGGGGCATCTGGTCTGCCAATAGCTTGTCCACATTAGTCCTGAGCTGTTTCATAGACTCTTTGGAAGCCCGTGATCTCCTCATCTTCTTTGCTCCTTGGCAAGCTCCTTCAGAGCCTTGCCATGTGACTCCACTGCTGTAGCCAAAGTAGCATGTGTCTGCCTAATCCTTTCCTGGTTCTCCAGGAGCTTCTTTAAAGTTTCCTCAATGGATTGAGAAATCTGAGCTGGCTAAGGTGCTGACTGGGTCTGGATGGTAGAAGACAAAGTAGACAACTTGGATGTCACAACTGACATCCAGTTGTTCAAACAAGCCAATGTCTGGCTCAACTGGTGGGCAGTAAAAGGATGAGTCTTGGAATATGGCACTCCCGGGCCAACTGGAGTAGCGGGACTAGCAGTAGAAGAAGGACCTGGGGGCAAGTCCTCAACTGTAGTGGCAGCAACTATAGTGAAAGGCTCGGTAGAAGGCTCTACCGCAACTGGCTCTTCAGATTGGCCAGTTGGGGCAGAGGTAGGTGGATGGTAGTTCTTGGACTTAGGGTTGTCCGGGCCCTGCATACTGTACTAAGAATAAGGAGCCACAGGCTTGGTCTTGACATCATATCTCTTCTTCTCCACCTTTATTTCCCGGAAATACATTGAAAGGGTGTTGGGAAAAGGATAATTCCGGTCATGCTCTTGCCCCACAGCAGAAATCACACGGGACATCACATTGCCCACATTAATACGGTACCCATCCATAACAGATGCAACAAGAACAGCCCAGGTAAGTGGAATAGTCTGATCGTGGGTAGAAGGGTCAAGCCGACTGCAGACAAATGTCAACCACCCTCGAGCCTCAAAGTTGAATGTCTTTCGGAATATTTTCTTCCCTGCCAACCAAGGTCGGACTTCCTCACCCATCCCTAACTTGGCCAGATAAAGTGACTCATCTTCATCCCGGAACCCCAAGTACTCATTTAAAGATTTTCCATCAAACAACATTATTTTGTCTCTAACTTTGGTCACCCTAGTATCCTTGACAATGTGAGCCACATTAGAGTAGAATTCCCTGACCATGTGCTCATTAGCATCGATGCACTCCTCCATGAAGAACTCCCAACCTACTCGAGTTCTGAAGTCCCTCTGCACATTAGGGTTGTGGGGTAGAAGGTCAGTGTCAGTAAAGCTCCTCTCCGGTATCAATTTCCTCACCGGCCACCACTCCCTAAACTTGTGGTAAGCCACTTGGCTCACGAATCTATCTTCCCATTCTTCGGCTTTCCTAGTCCGTGCAACTCCCCCAATCTGAGGCTCACCTCCCTCACCTCTTCCTGTACTCTCCCCTGATAATGAAGTTGTGGGGGAGGTGGAGTATTGTTCACTACCGGCTACGGACTCGTCAGATGAATCTGAGACTACGTTCACTGGTCTTTTGATAGTGGGTGATGGTGGAGGGGTATCAACTAGGTTGAGGGGGTCAGTTATGTGAGTTGGGACTGAGTCTGAGGAGATGTCCTTGGAAGGAACATACTCACTTCCCGACGAATGAGAAGTAGCCTTATCAGCAGCTCTTATCAATTTTCGGGTCTTTTTTATGTTCTCCCGAGCCTGGGGAGTGAGTTTTGATATTCTCTTGCCTTTAGCCCCTCGGAAGGAACAACCTCTCCCTGGTTGTTGTGATTGTTTGCCGCCTCTTTGTTTAACCATTATCTGCAAAGACACACATCTAACATTGTTAGTTTAAGCACATGCAGTGAAACAGGTGAATGAAAAAAAGATTCCAGACACAATAGCAGTACACAGTTGCAGAACAGGTTGCAGAACATAGAACCGCGAACCGCACAAAATAGGAGTGCGGCCGCGTTGGAGACACCACGGACCGCGCAAAAGTAACCGCAGTCCGCGCTACGCAAAGGACCCAAAACACAACTCTGAATCTCCCACCGCGGTCCGCACTAAATGGGGTCGCGACCACGGTGGGCCAGCGCGGACCGCACAAAAATGCAACGCGGCCGCGCTGGAAGAAGTTAACTTTCAATCAAAAGAGCACCGCGGTCCACACAGAAATGCAACGTGGACCGCATTAGGGCAGCGCGGTTGCGCAAAAGCAACCACAGTCCGCACTAAGCTATGGTTTTAAGGGTAGTAAGTTAGGGCTGCATTTTTGCCATTCTTGTTCAAGTTTTTACACCTACTTTGTCCATACTCAGTTCACCCATTGATAAAACACATTCAACACAAAACCCAGGTCTTAAACTATCCTAAACTAACAATTAAAGGAAAAAAGAAGAAGCTAAAACTACTGGAAAATCCAATAAAAAAATGAAAATATGAAATTAATTAATTACAAATGCATGAAATGTTAACAGGTTTGTGAAGATTGAATGCAATTAGTCCAAGCAAGCAAGAGTTACAGTCTCAGAAAGTGATGAACAGTAGTTTTAGGGCTCAGAGTTTTCAAAGTTCGAAAAGAGTACACTGAGACCCTTGGGCCCTATTTATAGGAAAACTGTGGGCCCCCATACTCACCTACCAGCGCGGCAGCGCAAAAGCGAGTGCGGACCTCGCTGGATTTCAACACATGAAGTTTCAGCAGGCAACCTTGGTGCGACCGCGTAAAAGCATACCGCGGCCGTGAAGGTCCACTGCGGACCGCACAAACTGGACCGCAGCCATGGTGGAAAACTTCAGAGAGCACTATATTTGGAACATGCAAGCGCGGACCGAGCAAAAGTGTAGCTTGGCCGCACTAGCAAACTTTAGAGACTCTGCACTTTGTTCCAACTTGTTTTGCACCGCATCAACACAATGCCCTGCAACATCTCACAACCAATTAGCTCAAAAGTCCTATACTACAAAGAAAATCAAAGAGAAAGAAAAAGACATGGGTTGCCTCCCAAGAAGCGCCTGATTTAACGTCGCGGCACGACGTATGTTACCACCACATCACTTTAGATTAATGAGTGCCACCACGTGGCTGTCATTGAACTTCCCCAAATAATGCTTGACACGATGTCCATTGACTCTAAAGATTTCACCATTCTTGTTCTTTATATCAAGGGCACCAAATGGGGTCACGAACACAACCTCAAATGGCCCACTCCATTTTGATTTGAGCTTAGCTAGAAACAAATGTAATCGAGAGTTGAAAAGAAGAACCATATCACCAATTTTGAATTCCTTTCCCTGAGCATATTTGTCGTGAAGATACTTCATCTTGTCCTTATATAAGGACGAGCTGGAGTAGGCATGAAATCTAAACTCATCAAGCTCATTAAGTTGCTCAACACGGAGATTCTCCGCAACATCCCATTCCAAGTTCAAGTTTCTCAACTCCCACATAGCTTTGTGTTCCAATTGCACCGGAAGATGGCAGGCTTTCCCAAACACCAATCGGTACCGGAAAATACCAATTGGGGTCTTGTAAGCCGTCTGATACGCCCATAGAGCATCATCCAAATTTTTCGACCAATCGTTCCTATTAGCATTAACCGTTTTGGAAAAAATACTCTTTATTTGACTTCCACTTGACCACTAGCTTGAGGATGATAGGGGTGGTAACTTTGTGATTTACTCCATACTTGTCAGGCAATGAATCAAAAGCCTTTTTGCAAAAGTGAGACCCCCTGTCACTAATGATAGCACGAGGAGTGCCAAATCTTGTGAAGATACTCTTTTTCAAAAATGCCACAACACTTCGGGCTTCATTGTTGGGTAAAGCCACGGCTTCAACCCACTTGAAACATAGTCCACCGCCACGAGAATATAAGTGTTCCCACAAGAGCTCACGAAAGGACCCATGAAATCGATGCCCCAAACATCAAAAATATCCACCTCGAGAATCGTATTGAGAGGCATCTCATCCCTTTTTGAAAGTCCGCCGGCTCTTTGGCATGCATCACATCTCTTCACCAAGTCACTAGCATCCTTAAACAATTTCGGCCAATAAAAATCGCAACTCAAGACCTTTGAAGCCGTCCTCACCCCTCCATGATGGCCACCATAGGGGGAGGAGTGGCAAGCTTCCAAAATGCTCAATTGTTCACCTTCCGGGATACATATTCTAATCACACCATCCGTGCAAATTTTAAACAAATACGGATCATTCCAATAAAAATCCAAGCTATCCCGCTTGAGTTTCTTCCTTTGGTTGGAAGAGAGCTCACACGGGACAATTCCGGTCACAATAAAGTTGGCGATGTCCGCGAACCATGGCATGTCACACATTAAAACGGAAAGAAGTTGCTCGTTAGGGAATGTATCATTTATCTCAATGCCGTCACATGGCCTCCCTTCTTCCTCCAGGCGGGACAAATGGTCCGCAACTTGATTCTCACTTCCCTTTCGGTCCACTATTTCTAAGTCAAATTCTTGAAGAAGTAACACCCATCTCATCAATCTTGCTTGGAATCCTTCTTGGTCATCAAATACCTAAGGGCGGCATGGTCCGTGTGCACAATCACCTTAGCCCCTATAAGATAAGGTCTAAATTTCTCCATGGAGAATACAATGGCCAATAACTCCTTCTCCGTCACCGTATAGTTTTGTTGAGCTTCATTCATTGTCTTACTTGAATAATACACGAGATGGAACATTTTGTTAACCCATTGACCTAACACCACCCCCACTGCAACATCACTTGCATCACACATTAGTTCAAAGGGCAAACTCCAATTAGGTGCGGTGATGATAGGAGTTGTGGTCAACTTGTGCTTTAAAAGTTCAAAGGCCTCCATGCATTTTTCATCAAAGACAAACTTGGCATCTTTCTCTAGAAATTTTCAAAGTGGATTCACAACCTTCGAGAAGTCTTTAATAAACCTCTGGTAGAACCCGACATGCCCAAGAAAACTTCTCACCCCTTTGACGGGAGTGGGGGGAAGCCTTGAAATCACCTCGATCTTTGCCTTATCCACCTTAATTCAATGTTCAGAGATTTTGTGATCCAACATATTACCTTCTTCAACCATAAAATGGCATTTTTCCCAATTGAGAACAAGGTTAGTCTCTTCGCATCAAGCCAATACCCTATCCAAATTCACCAAGCATTCTTCAAAAGAGTCACCCACCACACTAAAGTCATCCATGAAGACCTCCAATATGTCCTCCAGCATATCGGTGAAAATATCCATCATGCAACGTTGGAAGGTCGCCGAAGCATTGCACAACCCGAATGGCATCCGAGAGAAAGCGAATGTACCATAGGGGCATGTAAAGGTGGTCTTCTCTTGGTCCTCCGGGGCAATTAAGTTTTGATTGTAACCCGAGTACCCATCCAAAAAACAATAGAAGGCTCGCCCCGCAAGGAGATCAAGCATTTGATCGAGGAATGGCAAGGGAAAATGATCCTTGCAGGTCACCTTGTTGAGTTTCCGGTAGTCCATATAAACTCTCCACCCGGTAATGGTCCGAGTAGGAATAAACTCATTGTTTTCATTAGTCACCACCAGCATCCCTCCTTTCTTTGGCACACATTGGACCGGAGAAGTCCATGAACTATCCGAGATTGGATACACCACACCCGCATCAAGCCATTTGATCACCTCTTTCTTCACCACCTCTTGCATTGCTTCATTTAGCCTCCTTTGATGTTATAAGGAAGGCCTTGCATCATCCTCCAAGATAATCTTGTGCATGGAAAATGCAGGTCTTATTCCTCGAATGTCCACCAAGGTCCATCCAATTGCCCTTTTTGCCTTTATAATACCTCCAAAGTGGCCTCAACCTGCAAGTTTGTAAGGCAAGAAGAAAGAATAACAGCAAGAGTTGAATTAGAGCCTAGAAATTCATACATGAGGTGTGGAGGAAGTGGCTTCAACTCCAACATCGGCGGCTCCTCAATTGATGGCTTTGTTGGTGGAGTTTTCCGGTTTTCAAGATACAAAGACAACTTTCTAGGCTCATAAGATTACGAGCCCATCCCATGTAGAGCATTGACACACTCCACCCGGCTTGCATCATCATTGTCGTCAAGGCTTAGTAGCATGGCTTCAAGGGGATCCTCCACGTTGATCATGGCACTTGTGTCATCAACAATCACGGTTGTGACTATGTCCACAAATGAGCACACATCGGTGCTATTGGGTTGCTTCATAGATTTGCAAACATGAAAAACCACCTTCTCGTCCCCCACACGGAATGTCAACTCACCCACGTCAACATCAACCAAAGCCTTCCCCGTAGAAAGGAAAGGTCTCCCAAGAATTATCGGGACTTCAAAGTCTAGTTCACAATCCAATATAACAAAGTCGGCCGGCAATATGAATTTGTCCACCCTGACAAGAACATCATCAATTATACGCAAGGGCCGCTTCATCGACCGATCCCCCATTTGAAGTCTCATTGAGGTTGGCCTAGGTTGTTCAATTCCCAAAGTCTTGAAGACCGAATACGGCATAAAATTTATGCTAGCCCCCAAATCACAAAGAGCCTTGGCGAAATCCGCACTACCTATAGTGCAAGGGATGGTAAAAGCTCCGGGGTCTTCAAGTTTAGGGGCCATAGAATGCACTATTGCACTCACTTGATGAGTCATTTTTGTTGTTTCACAATCCATGGAGTGCTTCTTCGTGACCAAATCCATCATGAACTTTGCATAGCCCGGCATTTGTTCAAGTGCCTCCACAAAAGGCATATTGATTGTAAGGCTTTTCATCATCTTTATGAACTTTTTGAATTGATTGTCACTCTTTTGCTTTGCTAACCGTTAAGGATAAGGTAGGGGTGGTCTAGGCAAAGGTGCCTTGACTTTGGGCACCACCGACTCGGGCATATCAATCATGTGTTCCCTAGACGGGTTCACGGCATCTTGTGTTTCCACCTCGGCCTCATCAATATATATCCCCATCTCATTGTTCACATTTGTCTCAACCACATCATCAACAATCAAAGGACCCACATCTTCTTTGAACCCAACATCATCATTCACCACTTGATTTTCATTCGAGGCATGCACATCACCGCCTCTCCTACTTCTTGTTGTCACCGCCATCGCATGATTATTACCTCCCTTCGGGTTCACCACTGTATCACTTGGTAGAGCACCCTTGGGTCGGTTATGCAACGATTGAGAGATTTGGCCTATTTGCACCTCCAAATTCCGAATAGAGGTGTTGTGGGAAGCCAATTGAGTATTGAAGTCTTGGTTCTTCTTCATCATTTGTTTGAACATCATCTCTATTCTTCCCATGTCACTACCCGAAGAACTAGACCCTTGAGATTGAAAGGGAGGTGGATTGTTTGGTTGTTGGTACATGGTGGGCCTTTGAAAGCCTTGCCCCGGTTGCCTTGGTTTCCGCCATTATTCCACCTTCCTTGATTGTTGTTGTTGCTCCAATTATTATTGTTCCCGTTCCAATTGCCTTGATTGTTACCTTCGTTCCCCCAATCGTTGTTTTGTTTGTTATTGTTCCAATTGTCGCCACCTTGTTGTTGATTGTTATTATTCCAATTACCGCCGCCTTGTTGATTCCCTTGATTTCCTCTATTCCCTTGGTAATTATTGACATATTGACATTCTTCGTTTTGCTCATCATAACACTCATTGGAAAAACCACTACCATCATCATATTGATCACAATTCCCTTGAGATTGTTGCCCTCTTTGCCTTCTCTTAAGCATATTCACTCCTTCCATGGCATTGACTTGACGAGCTTAGCCAATTGATTCATAGTAATAGTAAGCTCGGCAATAGCTTGACCATGGTCATGCAACTCCTTGTGCAAATGGATCACTGTAGGGTCGCCTTGAGGAACATTTGCCCTACTTTGCCAAGCCGAAGAAGTGTCGGCCATTTCATCAAGTATATCACAAGCTTCTTGGTATGAAAGTTTCATAAAGTTCCCACTGACCAATTGGTTCACAATGCATTGATTTGTGGTGTTAATGCCCCGATAGAAAGTTTGTTGAATCATTGCTTCGGTCATATCGTTATTTGGGCACTCTTTCCACATTGTTCTAAATCTCTCCCATATTTCGTGCAAGGGTTTCGTTGGCTCTTGCTTGAAATCCAAAATTTCATCCCTAAGCGCCGCCATGTGACTCGGAGAAAAGAACTTGGCAATGAACTTGTCCGCCAATTCATCTCATGTTGTGATTGAATGATTTGGTAGTCTTTCTAACCAATCCAACGCCTTACCCCCGAAGAGAAAATGGGAAAAGCCTCAATCTCAACGCATCCTCGGACACGTTTGTTTGCTTGCTTCCCCAGCATGTATCTACGAACCCCTTCAAGTGCTTGTAAGCATTTTGGTCGGAGGCGCCCGTAAAATACCCTCTTTGCTCGAGCAAGGTCAACATGACATTTGTGATTTGAAAATTCCCCACCCGAATTCGGGGAGGAACGATGGCACTTGAATAACCTTGATTTGGGAGGACTCTTGGAGCCACTCTTGGCAGAACCGGAGGAAGGTCTGGAATATTATGAATGTCATTTGCATTGGCCTGATGGCCTCTACGTGAAACTTGAGGTAATTAAACCTCTTCCGGCTCAAGATCATCTACCTCCTCCCCCTCATTCACGTAGCCAAGAGGGTCGTTTGCATTGAGAGCCATTTGTACCTAAGTAATTGACACAAAAAAAATTAGTAAATAAGAAGTAAAGAAAATCAACACACAAACTACTAATTAGATAGCCAAAAGCCGTAAGCTCCCCGGCAACGACACCAAAAAGTGATCGGTTCCAACTACCCGCTACTAAAAAGTATGGAAAGAGGGTCGCGATAGCTTTTACCCGATATGAGGGTCGGGATCGAATCCTCTGGGAGCTAGAATGGAATTCGGGTATCTACTTAAGTTAGATTTGCGTGAATGCTCTTAGATGATCATCTTTTCATTTTTGGTTTTTCAATTATAACTATTTTTATCAACTACTGATTTGAAACTAAGTTTGGCTACGAGATGATTGCTAAGGTTGTAATTAATGGAAAGAAAGGCACTAGGGTCGTGACATTACCTAGGTGGATAATTGACGGGTAGATGTTACTAAAGATAGATTGACATATTTGGGGCTTATGTCATAACCATTGCACCATTGTACCCACTCTCACACCTCTCAGTAGAGAGAGTGATTTTTCCCAATCGACTCTCTCGAGGCCAATTAGGTAGTCCAATTTGATCAAGCAACTAAGATTCAAGTAGGGTGATTACTCTCTCGAGATTTAACCCGTTAATTGGGACTATAATTTCTCATGAGTCCATCCCAATTCCTTGTTGGGTCAATTTTGGGGTCATAAACTCTCTTTCTGAAGAAGAGTTAAACCCACTAAGCTTGAATCTATGTTTGCAACCACAAATTCTAAATTAAAACATAAAATCAACCCAAATAGAAAACATCCATAATCAATTTAACCATAGAAGGCAACACCCATCAATCACCCATACTAGGGTTGAGCCACAACCCTAGTTAATGGGTTTAGCTACTCATGCTAGATGCAGAAATTGAAGAAATTGATGAAAAACTGAACATATTAATTAATTTCTAAATGAAACTACAAGAATCTATCGTAAGTAAAGAGCACAAGCGCCAAAAATGGCTACAAAATCGAGTCTCATGAGCGCAGCTGTGTTTCAGATATAAAACTTAACCTAAAAATGGTAAAATGTTCTATTTATACTAGGCTGGAAAAATTGGATAAAAATACCCCTGCGGGGTCAGTGCGGACCGCACAAAAAGGACCGCGGCCGCACTGTCTCTTGGACTTCTTGTTTCTGCTTCTCTGAAGTTGAAGACCGCGGACCGCATGGAAATGCAGCGCGGCCGCGATGAAGGTTTGTGCGGCCGCACATAAAGGAGCGTGGACCGCATTGCTTGAAATTGTCAAAATGTTAACTCTCTAAATCTCTGCTCCGCGGACTGCGTAAATTAGTAGCGCGGCCGCGTTGCCTCCAGCCCCAAAATACCAAGTCTCTGAACCTCATGTTCGCGGACCGCGTAAAAGAGTAGCGCGGCCGCAGAGCCTGACCGCGGAGCGCATAGAAGTGTACCGTGCCCGCGTTACCTCCGGCTTGAATATGACAACTCTCTGAACTTTCTAGTGCATCCGCATTCCATTTTGGGTGGTCCACACTAGGTACTCTTTTTCTCAATTCCTTAGTCTTTGATACTTGAGCAGGTTTCACTCTTTTTTGAGCCGATCCTTGACATTTGTTATTTTGTCGATCAAACCTGCAATCAAGCACTACTTGTGAGCATTTTAGGATTATTTTGTAGCAATTTGTAACCAAAGCATAAGAATGTAGGGGTATAAAACATGGTAAAATCCTGACTTATCACCTACCGATGAAGCTCGCAAGTCTTGGTTGGAGTTTAACTACCAGTTATACCTTAAAAAAAATGGATAATGTATTATTGTGGTTGAGTCTTTCTATTATTCCGTGTTCGAATATTGTGATTGTATGTGTAAAATTTATTATGATTTTATGTTTAAACTTTCTTATGATTTTATGTGTAAACTTTATATATTGCTTTTTGTTAGATGTTGTCATTGTATCACTAATCTTTTATTAAATTAAAGATTTTATTTGTTGAGCTTCTATTGTTAAGCTTCAGTTAACATTTAGTTAGCTTCCCCTTTATTTTATGTTTGTTAAACTTCAGTTAACATCATATTAGCTTTTAGTTAGCTTTTAGTTAGCTTCAATTTCCTCCAGTTCTTTTTAAATTCCATAACTAACCATTGGAGCGTATGAATTTGTAAAGCTTTCAGTTAACTCCTTTTTACTTATGTTTTCATTTTCAGTAAAATAGAGAGTTCGAACTCTAGTGACATAGTAAATTCTTATCCAAGTTATTCGTTAGACGATGAGGATGAAGAAGAACTGGAGGAAATACAGAGGGAGCAAGATCAGAAGGAATGAACTGCTTTATGTCAAATAGCAGGTAAATTGATATTGATGTATTACGAAAAATACCTATGCAAGGAACCTTGTCGTACATCTAGTCGCTCTGGAAATATATTTATTCAAGAGATATTAAGAGGAAACAAGACTCGTTGTTATGAAAATTTTTGATTGAGGAAGTCGGTGTTTGTTGATCTATGAAATGACTTAACTGAAAAGTATGGGCTTAAACCCACGCGTGGAATGTCTATACACGAGATGTTAGACATGTTCTTGATGACTTGTGCACATGGAGCTGGAAATCGATTGATACAGGAAATCTTTCAACATTCGGAAGAAACAATTCATAGGCACTTTCATAATGTTTTAAAGGAGATTTTTGAGCTTGCAAGAGATATAATTAGACCACATTAAAATTATAATAATAGTGCAGGAGCTCACAAGTCATGTAATTGTCGATATCTCCCTTTCTTTAGAGTAAGAAATATTTTTACATAATTATTTTTTATAAAACTTATAACTTAACTTTTATAAGTATTACTAACTTAAGTTAAATTTATAATTGTAAATATATGTAGGATTGTATTGGAGCACTTGATGGCACATATGTTAAAGCAAGATTACCACAAGGTCAAGAGTTACCATATATTGGACGTAAAGGTTATCCGACTCAAAATATTCTTGTTGTCGTAGATTTTAATATGTGTTTTACATCTGCATGGGCTGGGTGGAAAGGAGCAGCTCACGATAGTCGTATATTTGGTGAGGCCCTTCGTAGGCCAAAACTTAACTTTCCACGTCCAATTGGAAATAAGTATTATCTAGTTGATGCAGGATATCCTCACATGTAGGGATATATGGCTCCATACAAAGGAGATAATTTGAGATATCACCTAGCACAGTTCCGCCGCGGTGCAAAAAGACAATTGCGAGAACCAAGAGGGCGAATTGAAAAATTTAACTATTTGCATTCTTCTTGTAGAAATATTGTTGAGCGGACATTTGGGGTTTGGAAAGCAAGATGGTAAATTTTGCGACACATGCATTTCTATCATATTGACACTAAAATAGACATCGTACTTGCTACTATGGCCATTCATAACTATATTAGAAAGAAATGCAATATGGATGATGCATTCCGAGCAGCTGAGAATGAGAGATATGTTTCATCTGTTGATCCTAATGTTGGTAATCTTTGAGAGCTAATAACAATATAAATACGGAAAATGTGAAAGAGCAACGTGATCTTGTTTGGATGGGTCTTCGCGATTTGATTGCTAATGAAATTTGTGAAGCTTGATACTTGTAGTTGTATGAATCTTTTAAGACAATAATATTTATTATTTTACATTCCAATTAAGAAATGTTATTTTCTTTCGTTCTTTTGAAATATGCATATAATGACCTAACTTTTTATATAATTTGAGAAATTGGTGTACAACTTCAATTGATTGGAATTCAAATCTATAACTTCAATTGACTTCGAATTATTACCAATGCTTTACACTGCTCATAGACGTGCACGGTAACTAATTCCCTCTAACAAACTTTAATTTCTAACAAATTAACGCTTCCACTAACTCCATCAGAACAAGTAAAAGCCCTTTTATATAACTCAATCCGCATAAAGTTAAATTTACGTAAGCCATGCAATTGACTTCTGTCGCAGTACTTTCTGAGCCAAAAGAAGAAAAAAAAAGCAATTGATCAATTAGATTCTCATACAGATATATACAAAGCAAAAACTATTCTTTTTATTTTTTTGGCAAACAAATTAAAAAAAACTATCTTAAGTAATTATTTAAATTAAAATTAAATTAAAATATAAATTATTTTTTGTTTGCATTACTTGTGAATCAAATATATTGTAGTAATCAGCTCCTTTTATAATGTTAACAACTTTAAGGATATTTCTATCTTTTTAACAGAAAAAATTTCTTACCAACACTTATTTACCAAACACTTCAACAATTTTTTTTAACCTTCAATACTTTTATCCAAATAGGTAACTGCTTATTTATAAAACAAGATTTAGCACTTAAAAATTACTTTTAAGAACAGTACTTATAAGCTACTTTTTTACGCCTAATCCAAACGGGCTCCAAACCTCACTTTATACTGGACTCCTCTTTTTTCCATACTCATGTCTTCGCGGGAACTCTTCTATGTTGACTCATAAATAATTATGGCACGAATAGTGCCCATATCAAATAACTCAACTTGATTGATCTAGGACTCATCCTTTTCACGATCTTTTAATATTCTCGACACATACCGAGATTTGATTAATCTGTGAGCCTATTTTTTTACCAAAACAACTTTCTCCATAATTACTCACGATATTCTAAAGTTGATGTTGACTTAATAAATTATGTACTAATTAAAATTCGTTAAAATATATTCCCAAAAGTTACTTTAATTTGATTTAGCTTTAACTGAAAATTTACTCACCTAAATAAGTCAAACCATAGTACAGGGGAGTACGTTAACCTTTTTTTTAAGTGATTATCAATATCTTTGAGAGATTCCAATTATTTAACCAAAAAATGGTATTTCAGTCAAAGCTTTATTTTTAGAAGAACTCGGGTTACTGATAATCGAAAATGAACAAAAGAAATTGATAACAATATGATAGATAGCAGAAAGCAAAGTAAATCAATGTATTCAGTTGATATTTCGTGTCCCTACAAATGATCAATTTTCTCTCTTTTATAGCTATTTCTAGGTTATACGTTTTGCCGTTGTCATAATAAGGTCATTATGGATGATTAAAGGCATTAAATGTTACGTTACATAATCATTGTAATTTAATACAAATTCTCTAACGCTTTCAGTATTTAATGTTTATTAAATACTGTATCTGGGCTCTCCTATGCTGTCAGGTTCATTCTTCTCATCTTTTATACTTAAATAGGTACGAGCGTCGAGTTCTTTTTGAATATCGTTTCGTGCCTCTTCTTGTGCCTCCGCTCGTATTGTTGCAACTCGTGCCTCCTTGCTTATCATCATTCTTTGACCAGCCTTCGTGCAATGACATGTCATCTTTCAATCACTTCAATATGTAAACTCAATTTTTTCCAATACAGATAGTCCTCCCCTCCCCCCCCCCCCCNTCACAAGAATGAATAAAAAAAACAATTCGAATAGCGAGTATATAATCAATAGAACCAAGTAAACCAAAGTATATTCAGATAGTGTTTGTGTCTACAATCGATCAGATATCTCCTTTTTATAGATATCTTGGAGAAATACGTTTTGCCCAAATCATAATGAGGCTATTATGAGTAATTAAAGACATTGAATGCTACGTTACATAATCATTATATTCAATACAAATTATCTAACGTATTCAACATTTAATGCCTATTAAATGTCGTATCTGCACTCTTTTCTATTGCCAGATTCAGTCCTTTTGATTCTCGGATATAAATGACTTAGATAGGTACGGATGCTGAGTTATTTGAATAACTGCCCGTGCCTCTTCCTATGCCTTTGCTCGTATCTGTTGCAACTCGTGCCTTTTGACTAGTTGTAATTCTTTGACCATTTGATCAGTCTACGTGTCACGACACGTCATCTCCATACTATTTTAATATGTAAACTCAATTTTTCCAATACAGATAGTCCTCCCACTTTCCATTTATTCATTAATTGAATATTTGATAAGTGAATTTTATTAAAGCGGGAATACTTGCCGCTATTAATGCTATAATAGATTTTACGCTTCAATTATCACTTACATTTAATACTTATTACACATGGCACCCTTTCATTGGTTCTGCAATTTTGCAGCGCATTTTAAGGCTTTTTTACGGCTACACTAAACACGAAGCGGCAATTCTCATTATGACATTTTCATCATTGCACATTTTCCTTTGACGGTTATATAGTTCTTATTTTTGTCTTTCTCACTTAAAGTTCAAAGCTTTCAGAATATTCAATTCTTGTTCTTCACCTTCCTCGTACTGCCATGGCTTCACCAAACCCTAACCTTAGGAGAGTCTCCATAGTTGATAACTTTCCTCATGTCCTTAATAGGAGTAAAAGAGGAGGTAGTAGACTACGTAATTTAGGGTCTTCATCCATACATGGTTCTTCTCTTCCTTCATCCAATTCTGGCCCTTCTTCTAGAACCAGAGGTTTTCTTTCACATAGATCTTCCTCTAGAGGTAAGGAATCCTCTGAGCCTCTTCGTGAACCTCTAGTAGAGGAGATAGTTCCTGGGGAATTATCATTATATACTGATAGAGAGTCTCTTAGAAATCAAGTATCTTCTTTAGATCGTGCTGATATTTACCCAACTCAGATCACTGAAGATCTGATTTCTGTAGTTCGTAAAGACTGTCATTGGAGTCATGACTTCCCCATCATAATTCCTAATGCGAACCAAAGAATCACCTCTTATTTGACGGGATTTTCCTTTGTTTATACATATCCTTTCACCTTAGGATTCAAACCTGCTATTGACCCTGTCATCCGAGAATTTTGTCATTTTTTCGACGTATGTTTAGGTCAGATCGGCCCTATAGTGTGGAGGGTTTCTTCCTGTTTGAGGCGTTTGACCAATATGGCCGGTGTGCCTTTTACTTTCTCCGATCTAATTCATCTTTACTCCCCTAGACTTTTTCGCAGTGGTGTTTTCACTCTAGTAGCAAGGAGAAAAAGAGTTCTGATTAGTCCAGAGGATGATAGAGACCGTGGCTGATATGCTTGATTTGTTGCTGCCCCCACCATTGGTTTGGTGGGTGATGGAAATGTTCCCTTCCCCGAGAAGTGGAATTTTGCACGTGAGTAATTTTCTCGTACCTTTTCCCCCTAAATTTTGATGATTATTTATTCTAATTTTCCTTTTCTTTTCCAGCAACCATGGGAGTTGTGGATGATGGTCCCAATTTCCGTGTTTGGGTAGGAAAGTTGTTGAAGACTGCCCTAATAGAGGGTAGATCTTGGAAGACTCTTTCCCAACGATTTGGTTGGAAAGTGAAAACTCACGGTAAGAGTTTTTTTTATATTTATTTCACATATTGCTTTTTTCTGAACTTATTTTAATACTTCTTTTTATCAGGATTTGCAGTTCGAGGGATTACTGGTGAGGCGGTTGTGGCTTCTCGTATTTCTTTGGAAAGAGCCCAAGAAATAATTTTTGGCTCTTCATTGAAAGGAAAAGTCGTCGATGACCAAGTCTCTGAAGAAGAGGAAGATGAGGGTTCCTTGGTAACAAGGCCACGGGCTCATAGACGTATTACCTCTGATGATGAAGCACCCCCCCTCGCTGTTCTATTCCTGTTACCGAATCTGTTGAATCCCTGATAGTGATCCCTGATGATGTTGATGATGTTCCCACTGCTGCTCATGATTCTGTTGAGCAGCTTTTTAACCGCGGGTTTGGTAGTGAAGATTTTGGTCCATTTTCTGATGAAGCACCCCTTGCTTCTACTCCTACTCCCATTTATGTGATTCTTTCTTTGTCGGTCGTGGATGTTTCCGTTCCTACCCAGGCTATTTTGACTGCTTCTACTGTTTCTCCAACAATCCCCTCTCCACCTATTCATCATATTGAGGTTGGTTCCTCGAGTAGAGATGCTGATATGAGGCAAGTCACTTTTGAAGTTCCTGCTGATGGTAATCTTTTAAGGAAATCAGGTCAAGCAGACCTGTGGCTAAAGCCTTTGATTGGTCCAGTTAAAAGATCTAAGCTTGATAGCTACAGTTCTTTGACCTTGATGAATGACATAGTGCATGCTTCTTTAAAGGTATCCCTTTTTCAAGTTTCACTTTATTCTTCTCCTATTTTCAGAATTCTCATCTTCCCTTTTCTTTTTGGTTTAGGTCAATTTAATTGGCACGGAGATGATGAAAAGAGTTACCCTTTTAGAGAAATTAGTGCGTGACTAAAAGATGGAGGCAGATAATTAGAAGGAACAGTATGACGGTCTTCAAATTGATGTGGAAACCTTAGAGGAAAGTAAAAGTACCTTGGACCAGCAGGTAAGGGCCTTGACTTCAGAATTGGCAATTGTAAAAGCTTCCTCAAGTCAAGCAAGTAAAGAGAAGTTGCATCTTGAAACCCCTTTTTTTGAGCAACTTTCCAAGGCCAGTGAGGAGATTAGAGAGTTGAAGGCACTCTTGGGTGAAAAAGAAGCATATGTTGGTGAACTCGTGCAAACACTAACTCAAACTCGAGAAGACCTCCGGGAATCCTCTGGTAAGGTTTGCTTTTAGAGAGTTCTCATGCTGCTCTTCAAGTTTCTCATGAATCTGCCTTGGCTGAAAATGAAAAGTTAAGAAATGAAATTGCTAACTGGGAAAGAGATTATGAGATCGTTGAAGATAAAACTTCCACTGAAGTGAGTTGGGCATTTTTAAATTCTCGCCATGATACCCTCGTTGAAGTTAGCCAGGAGAATTTTAACTTAGAATCTGAGTTAGCCAAGATCAAAGAGGCTATCGAGAAGACTCACCAGAACCAAAATTTTCCTTCTCCCGTGGCTGAAGCTTCTAAACAAGTTAAAGATGATATGGGTATCCCCACTCCTTCAAGTCAAGTTGAGCCCTCTACTGTTGATGTCCCTGCTTTAGTTCCTTCAAGTTCGCAGTGAAAAGTTTGAATTCCTTTGTTACTTTTTTTTTTCTTTGTGGTTATAACCCTTGGTCTTTTAAGTGTATGTGGAAGACGTTAAGTCCCTAGACCTTTTGTGGGGAATTTTGTTTAAACAACTTTTTAGTTTATGACTAAGTTCATACTTAGTCTAAGATTTTGTAATTTTATGAAGTTTCCGTTGTTGTTTAAGCTTCTGTTTTGTTTATTCTTGTCTTTATTTTTAAGGACTTACTGAATAACTTGCATTTTTATTTTGTAAAATACTTTCATTTCTCATGAATATCTTAAATCAATCATGAATTATAAAAAATGTCCCTTTTATATTCGACACTTAATGAAGAAGACGACTCAACTTCATAATGGTGTTAACATACGACAAAAGAAATACGAATACACATGTTTCTTGAAAGAACTTTAACAAGTTTTTATTTGGACTTTGCCAAGTTTTAAGTAACACTTTACATGTATTTAAATAATATTTATAATTTTTTCGTAACTGTTTTCCTCACAACAAATTTTTTAAAAGAAATAATAAAATACAAGATTTTTATGTAATAACCCGTTTTAGTACACGTACTTTAAATACAAGGTTTTTATTTATAACATGTTTCAGTATATTGCCTTTAACCTAAATATGGTAAGGTTTCGTCTTGGCCTTGGCTCGTGACTATTAGCTCGTGACTATCTTCGTTGGTTTTTGCTCTGCACTTGACTCTTTCAATGAGTTGATTTTTTAGGCTTGAACTTTTGATTGCTTCTCAATCTTCTTTGTCTTCTTTATACATTTGTCTACGTATATATTATATAGTCCCCCAAGTGTTTGAGCGTTGAAGCATGAAGCCTCGAGCACTTGATTGTTCCTCTCATTCGGTCCTTTCCCTGAAAAGGAAAAACACACGGGTCTCGAAGGTGCGATTATATGAAGAATGCTTAACTCGTCTGAATTTATATCAGAATAGTTGTAACCCTAGACCGGGAATTTAATCCACGTGCCTTGCAGGTCGTGATTCATCATTTAGTACGGGCTAGCTTTTTCCCTATCATTTAAAATCGTTAGTAAAACTTTAACAAATCAAAATAGAATTTTAAAATGAAGAAACCTGACTGTGGGTATTCTTTTAGAAATAGTATCTCTTCAGGTGAACGGCATTTCAATGTGAAGGTAATATCTTGTCGTCCATAGTCTCCAGCTCGTATGCTCATTTTCCCGCAATACCATGAATCATGTAAGGTCCTTCCCAAGTTGGACTTAATTTTCCCGTATTGGCCGTCTTCGTGGATTGAAAAACTTTCTTGAGTACGAAGTCCCCAATCTTGAAGTATCTTAATCGTGCCATGAATTGTAATATCGTTCAATGACTTGTTTTTGTGATTCCATTCTTATTAATGCAGTTTCTCTTCTTCCTTCAAGTAAGTCAAGGTTTATGCGCATTTCCTCCCCATTAGATTCTTCTGACACTTGCGTATACCTCATGCTTGGTTCCCCTATCTCAACCAAAATTAAAGCTTCAGCTTCGTACACCAATGAAAATGGTGTTTCACCTGTGCTTATTTTTGTTGTTGTACGATATACCCATAAAACACCAGGTAGCACTTTTGGCCAATTGCCTTTAGATTCTTCTAATCGTTTTTTCAAGTTGTTGATAATGACTTTATTTGTTGATTTAGCTTGTCCATTACCTACGGGATGGTAAGGCTTGGACGAAATCCTTTTGATTTGCCAACATTGTAAAAATTCTATAATTTGAGCGCCTATAAATTGTGGGCCGTTATCAGACACGATTTCCTTTGGTACACCGAATCGACATATGATATTTTGCCAAATGAAATCTCTGACTTCTTTTTCCCCTGCCTGTTTAAATGCTCTTGCTTCTACCAATTTAGTAAAGTAATCAGTGAGTACAACTAGGAATTTTACCCGTCCCTTTGCTTGTGGTAATAGTCCCACGATATCCATTCCCCACTTCAGAAAGTGCCACGGTGCAATGATCGGATGTAATAGTTCCACAGGTCTATGCATGGTGTTTCCATATCTTTGGCACTTATCACATTTAGCCACAAAATTCTCTGCTTTCTCTACCATTTTAGTCCAATAATAGCATGTTCTAATCATGGTTCTTACCAGGGATCTTCCTCCCACGTGATTTCCATAATGCCCCTCGTGTATCTCTCTCATTATATATTCTGTTTGAGAAGGTCTGAGGCATCTTTTTAAGGGTCCACCAAACATCTTTCGATAAAGATTACCTTGCTTTAAACAATATTGTGCAGCCTTTTTCCGAAGTGCGTGGGCTTTTTTTATCTTCGGGGAACAGTACCATACTGTAAAAAAACGACAATCTTGTTTCTCTAATCCCACGTTAAGTTATTGAAATTTACCTCATTTTTGTCTGGATCGAGTATTGAATGAAACAAATGAATTATAGAAGCATTTTCATTGCTTGCCACGTCTGCCACAGATGCGAGATTAGCTAGGGCATCTGCTTCGACATTTTCATCTCTTGGTATCTGTGTGACTTTCTAGGTTTGAAATTTTCTAATCAAATCTCGTACCTTTTCCAAATATTGCTACATTCGTGCCTCCATGGCTGTATAAGTCCCCAACATTTGGTTAACCACGAGCTGCGAATCGCTTTTGATTATAATTTGATTAATGCCAAGTTCTCGTGCCAGTTCCATACCTGCAATCACAACTTCATACTTTGCCTCATTGTTAGTTATAAAATGGCATTTTATGGCCTGACGAATGGTTTCACCCGTAGGTGGAACCAAAAAAATTCCTAAACCTGCTCTCTTTACGTTAGGTGAACTATCAGTAAATAAGGTCCAAATTCTTGGATTATACTCGTTAAATATTTGTAATTCTTTTTTCGCTTCTAATTGCATTTCTTGGCTAAAATCAGCTAAAACATCTGCTAATACTTGAGATTTTATCGCGGTTCTGGGTTGGTATGTGATATCATATTCACTTAGTTCTATATCCTATTTAGCTAACCTACCAGATAACTCGTGCTTGTGTAATATGTTGCATAATGGATAAGCAGTTACTACGATAATAGGATGACATTGAAAATAAGGTCTTAACTTTCTAGATGCCATGATTAGTGCAAGTGCAAGCTTTTCTAATTGAGCATACCGCGTTTCCGCATCTAATAATGATTTACTGACATAAATTGGAGACTGTTTACCTTAGTCCTCACGAACTAAAACAACACTTACTACTACTTCTGAGGCAACAAGATAGATGAGCAATATTTTTCCAACCTTTGCTTTTGCGAGCAACGGCGGATTGGACAGGTATGTCTTCAAATTTTTGAGCGCCTGTTGACACTCCTCAGTCCATTCGAACTGATCTTGCTTTTTAAGAGCTGAAAAGAATTTAAAGCACTTTTCTGATAATTTGGAAATAAATATCCCCAAAGCTACAATTCTTCCTGTCAACCTCTATACTTTTTTTTATTGTAAGTATATCAGGTATTTCTTCAATGGCTTTAATATGCACTGGATTTACCTCAACACCACGGTTAGAAACAAGTAAACCTATAAACTTACGTGATGCAACACCGAATGTACATTTCTCAGGGTTTAATTTCGTATTGAATTTCCGCAAGATCTAAAACGTATCTGATAAGTGTGATCTATGATCCCCTGAATGTTGAGTTTTAATGAGCATATCGTCTATATAGACCTCCATAGTTTTTCCCAAGTGTTCTTGGAACATTTTGGTCACCAGTCTTTGATACGTTGCACCAACATTTTTGAGACCAAAAGGCATTACTTTATAGCAGTAAGTCCCCCTGTCTGTTATAAATGAAGTTTTTTCTTCATCTAAAGAATCCATTTTAATTTGGTTATAACCTGAATATGCATCTAAAAAGCTTAACAACTCATGTCTTGCTGTAGCATCAGTTAGTTGATCTATATGTGGTAATGGAAATGAGCCTTTGAGAAAAGCTTTTTAAAGGTCTGTTTAATCTACGCAAACTCACCACTTACCATTCTTTTTCGGTGCTACAACAGTATTAGCTAACCAATTAGGATACTTTACCTCGCGGATAGACCCGATTTTTAGTAATTTTTGGACCACATCTTGAATCACCTGATTTTTGAAAGCTCCTTGCTTTCTCTTCTTTTGTTTGACAGGTGGATATGAGGGATCTTCATTTAACTTGTGAGTCATTACCTCCGATGGTATTCCTGTCATATCAGAATGGGACCAAGCAAAACAATCCACATTAGTTTTCAAAAATTCAATCAAATTACCTTTCATGTCCTGGCCTAGATTGGCCCCTATGTAGACTTTCCTTTCAGGCCATTGTGTGAATAATACTACAGCCTCCAGCTCTTCAATCGTTATTTTGATATTTTCATTTTCCTCTGGTTCTTGAATGAAATCAGGCCTTGAGTCCACATCTGTTCATTTTTGTTCAGTTGAGGTTTGTGTTGTAGTATCCTCAACTGGATTCTGTAACTGCTATTTTTCTTTGTTCCTCATACTTGAATCTTCCATGTAGCTGATACTCCTGGATGTCTGTTGATCTCCACTGATTTTACGTATTCCCCGTGGTGATGGAAATTTAATAACTTGATGTAAGGTTGATGGAACGACGTCCATCTCGTCGATCCACGGTCTTCCGAGAATCATATTGTAAGTGATCCCCACTCTACCACCTAAAATTTTATATCCTTGACGACTCCTTCAGTGCATCGTTATGTGGAGTCAATACGCCATCCGCATCTGTATCATCAAACGTAATGCTTTCTTCCTCTAAGACATGTCGCACCCGCTTCTCATGGGTAATTGTGACTTTGGATACTGCTGTTGTATACGTCACGCCATTGATTTCTTTACCCCCACTTATAACATTAACAGTCTTTTTTGGAGAGGGCGGTATAGGGGGCTCCTGCCTATTTTTCATGTATGCTTGCTTACCTTTCTCGCTGAATAACTCAATGAGATACCCCTGCTTCAACAAATGATCAACTTCACCCTGTAGCAACCTCCAATCTGCCGTTTTATGACCATGATCGTTGTGAAATTCGCACCAGTGTTCGGGATTGCGCACGTTTGGATTTAACCTCATTTCTTTTGTCCATCGTACCTTATCACCCATGCTTCATAAAATAGCTAAGAGATCAGAAGTGCTTACATAAAAATTATAACCTCCAAATCATGCCTTCAAGTTTCTATCATCATCTCGTGACTCTCCTGTGTTGCGATCATTCCCATACCTCGATGATGAGCCCGATTCTCTATTTCTAGATCTATGATCGTACCTTGAATGATCATGCTTTGACCATGAATCTTTTCCAGTTGGGCTCATATATGGTTCGTACCTGTTTTTACCGGACCTTTTTCTGTTTTCGCCCGTCTTGAACTCACCTTTTCTTCTTTTTCGGTCTGTGAGATAATATCTTTTTCGATCCTTAACTTCGTGCTATACCTGTTGTAAACGTCATTCCATGTCATTTCTGGGAATTCATGAAGACTTTCCTTGAGTCGCCTCATGTCTTCTGAGCTTTTTTCATTCAAATTACTAGTGAAAGCTATAGCTTCCCAATTATCTGGTACACGTGGTAACGTCATTCTTTCACGCTGGAACCTATCCACAAACTCTCTGAGCAACTCGGAGTCCCCTTGTTTGATTTTGAAAATATCCTCCATTCTCTTTTCGACTTTTTGAGCTCCCAAATGTGTTTTGATAAATGAATCTACAAGCTCAGCAAAAGAATTTGTGGAATTTTTGGGTAAAAGAGAATATCATGTTAATGATACCTTAGTGAGTATTTCGCCAAATTTTTTGACCAATACTGATTCAATTTCTTGTTTAGTCAAATCGTTTCCTTTTACGCCAGTTGTGAATGCAGTCACGTGGTCTCGCGGATGAGTTGTTCCATCATTTTTTGGAATATCAGGCATTTTGAACTTCTTTGTAATTGATGGAGGAGCCGCGCTTGGCTTCCAAGGTTGCTGTGAATATTTGTCCATATCTATTCATTTGATTACAGGCGGTACTCCGGGTATTTTCTCTATGCGGTCACTTTGTTCCTTGAGCTCTTTTTGCAATGTTAGAACTAAATTTTGTAAATCGGAAGTGACTAAGTTACATGGTTCTCCCTCTCGTGACTCATTGGGGATTCCGCCATTGCCTGAATTAACAAGCCCAGAATGAGGGTTTTCCAAAGTGTTGGTATTTGGAATTGGTGTTGATGGTGCAACAGGTAACTGGCTGGCAAGAGCTTTATTGGCATGTTGAGCGATCAGCTTCTGCAAAGCTTATACCTTCATCGTTGTCAAATTGAGCATTTGCGTTTGAGTGAGATCTGTGAGTACGTGATTTTTACCCTAAGCAAATTATTCCCAAAAATGTCAAATAAAATGATTTTACAATTTTAAGAATTTTGTTGCATTCTTTTTATTAATTGGTTACATGATAACTCATATTAAAAATACAAAAAAATGCATATACATTAAGATTTTTAGTTTTTACATTTTAGTATTAATGCATTTTTTAAAAGAAACAAATGGAAGAAAAACAAAAAAAAATTAATTAATTAGTTCCTTTTAGCTTTTTAATGTTTTAATCGAAAATTACTACAAAATGGTTATTAAAATAATTTTTAAAGTTTAACTAGAATAATGGTTAATTTTAATTTCGATTTTATAAATCAGAAAAATACAAAATATTATATAGATATATATAAACAATATTCTTGGGCCAAAAA
>MU670699.1:74001-92885 GCA_026770625.1 Nicotiana glauca
TTAAATAACTAATCCCGTTCCGGCCGTCCTTTAATTGGAAAAACTCTTTTTATTATACCCTTCGTGGGGTGTAAGCCCTAAAAAAGAGGTGTGACAAGATCCATTAGGAGTTTCTTCTCGAGACCGCCGAGGAAAACTTTGTGGAGAAGGGATCGGAGTGTGAACATCTTGTGGGTCCCCTTGGAGTTGATGGTTTCCTTGGTTTCTTTGGGTATTATCGTTAACATTTGACATGATTGTTGATGTAACGAAACAGGTAAGGTTAAGAAAGAATAGATTATCAGATTCCCGGTAACGGAACCAATTTGTTTAACCAAAAATGGTATTTTAGTTAAAGCTTTATTTTTAGAAGAACTCGGGTTACTGATAAAGAAAATGAACAAAAGAAATTGATAACAATAAGATAGATAGCAGAAAGCAAAGTAAATCAATGTATTCAGTTGATATTTCGTGTCCCTACAAATGATCAATCTTCTCCCTTTTATAGCTATTTCTAGGTTATACATTTTGCCTTTGTCATAATAAGGTCATTATGGATGATTAAAATCATTAAATGCTACGTTACGTAATCATTGTAATTTAATACAAATTCTCTAACGCTTTCAGTAATTAATACTTATTAAATACAATATCTGGGCTTTCCTGTGTTGTCAGGTTCATTCTTCTCAGCTTTTATACTTAAATAGGTACGAGCGTCGAATCTTTTTGAATATCATCTCGTGCCACTTCTTGTACTTCCGCTCGTATCTGTTTCAACTCGTGTCTCCTTGGTTATCATCATTCTTTGACCAGCCTTCGTATCATGACACGTCATCTTTCAATCACTTCAATATGTAAACTCAATTTGTCTCAATACACCGATAAGAATGTCTTAGAAGGCTGGTTATTGTTGTCCTTACAAATTGAAGTGTGTTGCTTTGCACTTTAGTGCCAAAAGATTTGACAATTTTTTAATTTTTTAAATTAAAGTATTTATTAATTACCAAGTAACCGTACAAAACCAAGGGCAAACAACCAGTTTAAAACAGCCTTGTTTACAAAACAACCTATAAAGAAGAAACAAAATCAAACAGTTTTCTATTCCTCCTAACCTTGATGCATATAGTAGTCCTCAAATTATGCAGTATTGTCTCTCTGCACGTAGCTCTGTTTCGATATAATAGAGTGTTCCTTTCAATCCATATATCATAGATAGAAAGCAGCAGCAAAATAAGTAAGCAAAGTATCTAATGAGTGCATTTGTTTTAAAGAGTATAGGATGGTTAGTATATGTGGATAAAAACAATTTACGGTCAGATCTCTCTATAACAGTATCCCTATACAACAAATGTTCATTATAAAATTGAAACTTTTCCGGAATTAATTTTCATGTTATGTTATAATATATGTTCTATATAATAGCACTTCACAATAACATCCAAAAATATTCGGAACAAACGAAGCTGTTATAGAGAAGTTTGACTATAATAATTCAAGAAACCAAGATATTTTCTGTCACACCATCACTTGAGAAGTTTTATTGTGTGTCTTGTGTGAGGCTCTTTTTTGTCTCACAACTTTGTGAATCTAAATCTTACATTTTTGAGTTCATAAAAATCTGGATCCACAAAACTGTAAGACGAAAAAGAAGTCTCATAACTAATATCAGTTGCATGAGATACAAAATAAAAATTTTCCCAACACACAGCCAAACTATTTTCTTATCTTGTGGTTCGAAAGTACCACATAGAAAAAGGACCTGATCCATTGCCGTTGGTTTTCCCCTTATTTTTCACATATTTTGAAATAGGGACACCCAATAAAAGCATGTTTTGGTGTCAATTCGTGAGTCGTAATGATGTGACTGGATATAAAATTTAATTAAAAAACGTTAAATAAATCATAATAATATTTTTATGATCATTAATATATCATTAAAGACAATTGATATATTTTTCGGTTTATTTTAAGTGATTTTTTGGCTTTCTTTTTGTGATACATGTTATTTGAGTTTTTCGGGTATCAAGAAGGAATTAATTTCTTCTTTCCAAAGTTGTCCTTGGAATAAAGAGCCTAGGAGTAGTTTTTTATTTTTTTGAATGAACAAATTAAGATTAATATAGTCAGTTTTATTGTTAATTAATGCTAAAAAATAAATTTCTTAATATGTGTGAAAAAAGCCAAAAAATTACTTAAAGTAGACTAGAAGAAATAACCTTAAAACCTGAATATAAAAGTATATTATATTTTTAGGATAAATTAAAGAGGAAAGAGTGTCACTTAAAACGAATATAATTAAAATTTGGAAAAAAATATATAATTAAATTACATGGCATAGTTTGCTTAGATTTCTAAAAGGGGAAACATTTGAGCTTCTAGGAATTTTAACGAAACTATATTTAAATTCTCGTGATGAGGCTTCCAATTCATCTTTTGGTAAGTTAATTAACTATCAAGGAATATGAAAATTTTGTCAGTCCAACTAAAATGAATTTTAACAAAATAGCAATACAGATTTAGGGATCGTTTGCTATATATAGATAAGCAAAAATAATCGTTTATTATCGCTTTACCCCTTGTTTGGTTACTAATTTTGAGATAAGTTATACCGAATTAAAAATATTATCGAAAAATTTATATATTTCAGAGGGTGAAATAGTAATCACAGAATAATTTATCACGGGATAAACCAGTAAAATTAACAATCTCAAGATTAATATAACATACCAAACAGTCAATAAAAAATAATACTCGGATAACTAATTCCAACATGACTAATCCCGATATTACTACTCACAACTTTACTTGTTTTAAAACCTAACGACTCCTTAAAAATATTAACCAGATCGATTTAGTTAGTCAAGATTCAAGTGTTATTCATATGAAAAGTTTTCAAATTGGTAGCATGTTTGGCTAAGTTTTTTTTTCGGGCTTAAAAGTGCTTTTTCTTCTTCAAGTTAAGATATTTGGCCAAGCTTTTAGAAGGAAAAAAGTGTTTTTAAGTAAAAACAAAAATTGTTATCACTATTTTTGAGAAAAGACACTTAAAAATATTTTTTAAAGTTTGACCAAATACTAATTGTTGTTCAAAAATATTTACGAATTGATTGAGACACAAACTATATCTTACCATCAATATCTTTTTGAAATAAAGGGTGGTTAATTTGGTAGGATGTACACGAATAATGCTGAATATGGTATATTAGTAATGCATGGATTAGTAATGCATGAGTTAGTAATGCAAACATTAGTTATACTGAGATAATTTTTTATATACTATTTGGTGTGGTGTATTAAAAATTAAAATACATTGCATGATTTTAAAAAAAAATAGTAGTTTACAAAAATGCCTTCTATATTCTTTGGCTTTAATGGACTTTAAGAAATTTTTTGTCTCTAATCATGACAATACATGCATTAATAGCCTTGGTATATATTGCTAATGCCATGATTTGCGATGCATTAGCTATACATAGGATAATACCAAATAAGATGTATGACTAATGCTTGTATTAGTTATACACGATTAGGTGAAAAAGTGCATCCAACAAGGCATTACTAATATACAAAGCGGATGTATACATTATTTTCTCTAATGCACTCTACCAAACGACCTTTAAATTTGATATTAGGAGCTTGGACAAACATGGATGAATCTGTTGGTGATACTGTGTTAAAGATCGGAAAATCAGAGAAATAAACAAACGTTAGTTCAATAAACAAAATGTGAAATAATAATTTCGTGCCCACAAGTTGCTTGTGTGTCCTTAAGGAATTTAATCCCTTCACTGTTGCCCAAGGTTTTGGATCAATTCCTCCCAAGATAGAACGGAATAACTATTCTGCAATACTGGCGATCGAAACTACAGAATTTCAGCGAACTTAACAGATAGAGCAAATCACACATGACACTTATGTTTATTTGAAAACAATGCAAATAGAAAAGAGGGGAGAAATTTTTAGATTTTTCTATGTCTTAAAAATGAGGCAAGCCTCTAAATTTATAGACAAAGAAAGGGTGAGATGGAGAGGTGCAATCCAAAAGGTGCCTCTTATATTTCTCATTCACACCCTTTAAAGGAAAAACGCAACAATCCCCCACATGAATGGGGAATGGACACATGTGAAAAAAAATGAATGAAAATAAAGTGTGATTCGCAAGTAAGGATTAATCGCATCTGGATAAGTAGGTTTCCCTTTAAACTTTCCGTAGTGAACTTATGTCGGATATACTCGGTCAATCGGTAGAATTGATATCTTTGAACCGTCGAGCTTTGGTGTATACCTAGACAACCNAAACCATAAGTCACACAATCAACCCTTAATCGTCTTTGGTTCTCATTGTTGTATTCATTTCAACCATGAACACCCTTTAGACCAAAAGGTGAAAATCCTTATAACTTGTATCATCTTACGTGGCTTAGTAAAGAATAAATTACTAAGCAACTTTATATGCAGTCCACCTGGTTCATAAGTGCGTAGAGAACTGGCCTTATAAAATTCTCCTTGAAGTGGCTTACACTTTACACTTACATAAGTGATTCCTAAACGTGTTATCCCGTAGATACACTATTTCATATGCCCTGTATCAAACTTGGAAACCATTAAAAAATGTCTTAACATTTTATCCTTGTTACTGAATATTGTCTTCATCACGAGAATGGACTAAAATATTATATTTGACAATGTTGAACCGGTCATGCATAACTTTGTTTGCGCTCCTTGAACCTAGATCTCGAACCTCCAAAATTTTAGGTAGAGTTACCGCCATGATGACTTGTCCTCGGCCATAGTCGCATTCCCTTAGATGATTTCTCAACTCCCTCTCTAGTTAGGCCTTTTGTAAGCGGATCCGCCACATTATCCTTTGATTTGACATAATCAATTGTGATAATTCCACTAGAAAGCAGTTGTCTAACGGTTCTATGTCTGCATCTTATGTGACGAGACTTTTCGTTATACATAACGCTCCCAGACCTTCCTATTGTCGCTTGAGTATCACAATCTATACATATAGGTGCCAAAAGTTTGGGCAAAAATAGAATATCTTTCAAGAAATTCCGGAGCCATTCAGCTTATTCACCGGCCTTGTCTAAGGCTATAAACTCAGCCTCCACTATAGCACGATCAATGCACATTTGTTTGGACGATTTCCAATACATCTCTCATCCACCGATTATTTAGAATCGGTTGAACCGATGATCTAATTTTCATCACTATACCTCTCTATTATCGCGAGATACTTATTGTAGTGCAAAACATAATTTGAATACACTTCAAAACTCGTTTCATTGTCATGAACGTTCAATGCAAACTTCCTTATGTTGTAGACTAATACATCACGACTTTCGATTGCATATCATATTATTGACTACACTTAATGTAGTAATGTTATATTATAACAACAGCTAGAATGATTGGCATCAGTTGTGACCACAACCTTTTAATATATAATACATTTATCAATCACTCCGTCATTTTCAAGCATTTGTATGCTATTTATTCATATATCTATATGATATGCAAATTATAGCACCTTCCAACTTGCAATGGATTTTGGTCATGTTCATCTGTTGGTTTACCTCATTATAGACCAACGTATTAATGCATTCGTTCATGAACGGTCATGTCCATACAAAAACGTACAGACGTATCTTTCTATGAAAAGTCACAACCTTCAAAGTGACATCATTTCATAAAAGAACTAAACAATATAAATTCTTCAATAAAGAAAATGATCTTTCGAGAAAGGAACGAGACCAACTTCCGAATTAGTAGTTTCATCAACTAGTCTTCATTAAGACTAAACAACTGATGAATTTACCAACTACTACATCAATGGGGTTCAAAAATTATATCATTTAGATATTATGTCTAACATTGAATTTTGTCATGCATAAGCTAAAAGCCCCCACATTTTAAATATTTAATCAACATATCATATATAATCAAATAATGACTATGATTTGAAGTATTTTTAACATAAACATATTTGTTTACACTCATTAATTTTTGAAACCATTTGACAATATTATTTGGTCAAATCTCGCATGTCATTGTCTTAGTCTTTAAAGTGACTTAACAAGTCGACACGCCTTCTTTTCTTTCTCAGGAACCACGAACCCTTCAGGTTGTTCCATATAAATTCTTCCACCAAATCTCTATTTAAGAAGGTTGTCTTTTACGTCCATCTGATGGGTTTCAAGGCCATACATGGTGGCTAACGCTATTATTATCCAAATAGATATAATTCTCGTTACCGGTAATCATGTGTCAAAGTGATCAAGACCTTCTCATTGTCTTAATCCTTAATCAATCTTGCCTTATATTTGTCAATAATACCATCAGCTTTTATTTTCCTTTTGAAAATCCACTTATAATCCAAAGTTTTATTTTCTGGAGGAAGATCAACCATTTTCTCAAGTATGATTACTTAATATGGATTATTAACAGCCTCTTTTCAATATTGTGCTTCCGAAGAAGACAATGCCTCTTATAACGTTTGAGGCTCATTTTCCAACAAGAATGTTAGAAAATCTTGTCCAAAGAAAGTAGTTATCCTTTGACGTTTACTACGTCTTAGATTCACCTCAATAGGTGTACTTTCTTTTTCTTCTTCTCGTGTTCGCTTAGATTTTCACTAGATGACTCACATTCCTTTTTATACGGAAATATTTTAAGAGAATTCAGCATTATCTGATTCGATTACCGTATTAATATGAATGTAGGGATATTTTGATTTATGAATCAAAAAACGAAATGCCTTACTATTTGTTGCATATCCTATAAAAACGCAATCAATAATTTCCAGTACGATCTCTACCCTTTTGGGTTTAGGAACTCGCACTTTACTCAAATATCCCCCACACTTGAAAATATTTCAAGTTGGATTTTCTTCCTTCCATTCATTTTTCATATGAATGGATTCCGTTTTGCTATGGGGAACTCAATTGAGTATTTAGTTAGCTGTAAGAATAGCTTCTCCCACAAGATCTGGGGTAAACCAGAACTTACAACAAGGCATTTTATCATCTCCTTTAACGTTCTACTCATTCTTTCCGCAAATCCATTATATTGCGCTAATGAAGGGGCAGTCGTTTGGTGAATAATGCCATATTCTAAACATATTTCATCAAAAGGAGATTAATATTCGGCGCCCCTATTACGTTGTTGAGCCAACCACAAGAATTGTTGTTTGTGTCACGACATAGCCAGAATTAATAAATGGTGAAGTTTTTAATCTTCAAACCAATCTAACACATTCAGAATTAATAAACGATGAAGTTTTTAATCTTCAAACCGAGTAACATCTGATACCACTATATCTAATAAACGGTGAAGTTTTTAATCTTCAAACCGATTAATATGTGAGACAATCAAATTTAATAAACGGTGAAGTTTTTTTAATCTTCAAACCGAACAATAAATTGGAGTAGTAAATTACTAAGATTTTAATCTCCAAAACGAGTATAAAGTCACTTAGACTTTAATTTCCGACAAATGAGTAGAAAGTCACGAAGACTTTAATCTCAACGAATGAGTAAAAAATCACGCAGCTTTTGATCTCAAAGCAGGAGTAGAAAATCACGAAGATTTTATTCTCCATAACGAGTGTAGAAAATTACAAGAATTCTAATTTCCTTTACAAATGATTTTCCAACTAAACCATCATAACACTTTAATCTCTTTCTCTAATCATACACATATATGTTTATCTTAACATATATTATATCCATGATCTCAAGAATACCTCAAGTAATACTGTAAGCCTAATTCATGTCTTACTTCCTTGAAGATACCATGCATGCTACCAAATATTATATATCAACTACTAATAGTTTTTCATTTGGTCAAAGAAATAACAAACTTAACAGTAAACACATGTTATTTTTACTCATGCATACAATTCTATATATATATGAAATTATCACAATAATAAACATCAACTCAATCATAAATCACTAGAGTAGAAAATAATAAACAGATTATAAGCCATAGTAAGAAGAACATAACCCGTTTTTTTTTTTTTTTTTAGTCACTTTCTATTTGAATCTGGATCTCTTTCGAAAAATTGCTACCACAATATCTGGTGCTTCTGGGAGAACTCTCGTAAGAGGATAGCAACAAAAGAAAAGGAAAAAAAAAACCTTTTCTCTTGTTTACACTATAGGCATAAAACACTGATATCAACGTGACCGTGTAATCACGTTGTTTTCGTTCTTTGCCAATGTCCAAGAATACCTTGGAAGAATTCTTGGATATCAAATGTTTAAAACATTAGTACCTTGTGAAACTGAAAGAAAGGAATTACTCATTTCCTTTGCCTTCACCTGTAATTGGTTAATGTCTAGACTAGAAGATTTAAAGACATTCTCTGCATCACTGTTGCCATTTCTTCGTGATTTCAATCAATATCTTACTTCAAGGCCACAGTCAATTATAAGGATTTAACCTCGTAATTCATACGGCATCGTCATTGCAATATAAAGGCTTAGCAATTAAATACCAATAAAGGCAACCTTTTAAACTCAGTAGAGTATCTGAGAACTCCAATCATTGCTTTTGCCTCTATCGATCATCAGATATATAATTCTATTTAAATTTCTTAAGATTGTTGGTGATACTGTGTTAAAAATCAGAAAATCAGAGAAATAAACAAACGTTAGTTCAATAAACAAAACGTGAAATAGTAATTCCGAGCACACAAGTTGCTTGTGTGTCCTTAAGGAATTTAATCCCCTCACTGTTGCCCAAGGTTGTGGATTAATTTCTCCCAGGATAGAACGGAATAACTATTCTGCAATCCTGGCAATCGAAACTACAGAATTTCAGCGAACTTAACAGACGGAGCAAATCACACATGACACTTATGTTTATTTGAAAATAATGCAAATAGAAAAGAGGGGAGAAATTTTCAGATTTTTCTATCTTAAAAATGAGGCAAACCTCTAAATTTATAGACAAAGGAAGGGTGAGATGGAGAGGTGCAATCCAAAAGGTGTCTCTTCCATTTCCCATTCACACTCTTTAAAGAAAAAACGCAACAGAATCGGCTTGTATATGCGTTTGAAATTTTGTCTGATTGAGCTCACTCTAGTTTCTATCAACATGGATTTAAGCCAGAGTTCGATTTTGTACAATTCCTTGGAACATTATTTTTCAATATTTCTTTATCTAAGATCGTAAGACGTCAATATGTGTGAGAAGTCATGAATGATGTGATATCGTTCAGCATGAGAAAAATGCATCTCTATGCTTGTATGTTATGTGTGCATGTCAATGCAATGTATTTCAGAGATGAACCATGTACTCACACTCTTAGAGTACTAAATCTCACTGTCTCACACTTTTCACTCATCATGCTCAATCACTCAGTACTATATATGGCCAGTGCGGCTCAGGGAAGATCCATTCCGGAATATATATATCAACTGACCATCAGTCACTCAGTACTGAGTAGGGCCAAATCTAGCACGTGGGGAAGATCCATCCCTCAATATAATCAACTGCGCTCACTGGGGGTGTGTGCAGACTCTAATAGAGGGGATCCTTCAGCCCAAACGTTATCATAATTCAGTATAACCGATGCGGCATACAACCTGATCCCATTAATGTAACTCATAATCAGGCCCTCGGCCTCACTCAGTCATCATCTCTCCAGTCTCTTGTGCTCACAATGCCATGAAACTGTCCCAAAATGATGATAGGATGTGTCGATAAATGGCAACAGAGAATGAGATATGATATGCATATGAATGCATATGATTGAGTATATAAAGCAATAAAAGCAGATAACTCAACAACAAAAATGACCTCAGTGGGTCGCGTTAGGATAAACATGTAGCCTAGACATGGTTTCTAACATGGACCACAGCTCAATAGCTCAAGTATCAAGAAATTTCATAGTTACAGGTAAGATCAGGTAACTACACAGTACCAAATAAATAAGAGAGTAACAATTCACATGGTACACGCCCACACGCCCGTCATCTAGTATCTGTGCCACCTCAACACCAATTATATAGCATGTAATTCGGGGTTTCATACCCTCAACACAAAGTTTAGAAGTGCTACTTATCTCGAACAAGCCAATTCCAATACCAAGCAATGCTCCAAAAAATCCATCTCGAGTGTGCCGACCTTCGAACGTCTCAAAACTAGCCAAAAGCAACTCAAATACATCAAATAATGCAAAAGAAAACCAACCCATCGATAAATGTTGAATCTTTAATCAAAAGCCCAAAATCATCCAAAAAGTCTAACTGGGGCCTGCACCTCGGAACCCGATAAAACTCACAGAATCCAACAATCCATTCAATTATGATTCCAACCATACTAGTTTCACTCAAATTCGACTCCAAATCGATGTTCAAAACTCAAAATTCACATTATGAAACGTTAGGCTAAAACCCCCAATTTCTCTTTGAAAATTCATCAACCAATTGCCAAAATCGAAGATAGATTCATGAAATATAACAAATCCCGAGTAGAGAACACTTACCCCAATCCACATGGTGAAAATTGCTTCAAGAATCACCTCAATCCGAGCTCCAAAATGTAAAAATGGTTGAAACCCTCAAAATAGAGTACTTTATACTCCTGCCTAGGCATCCTCTTACGCAAATGCGGGAAATCCATCGCGTTCGCGATGGACAAAATATAATGCCACCAAAAATGCTCTATGTGATCGCGTAAAAAGAACTGCGAACGCGAAGAAGAAGCGGTCACTGCCTAGCTCATTTAACCATACTACGCGAACGCATGCATGCTTACGCGAACGCAATGCTCAAATTGCAGCAACCTACGTGAAAGCATCTGAGTACTCGCGAACACGATGAACAATTTCTCTCATCCTTCAAATAACTCTACGCAATCGCGATCCATACTCAGTGTTCTGTAGAACCAACAATGAAAAATGAAGGAAAAATGGTCCGAACTCAATCCGAAACACGATCGAGCCCCTCGGGACCCCATCAAAATATACCAACAAGTCCCATAACATAATACGAACCTACTCGAGGGCTCAAATCACACATAAGAACATCGAAACAACGAATCGCACTCAATTTAAAGTTGATGAACTTTGAAGTTTTCAACTTCCAAAACCCGTGCCGAAACATAGCAAACCGACCCGGAATGAACCCAAATTTTGCACATAAGTCCCAAATGAAACAAAAAAGATATTTCGATACTCGGAACCACAATCTAAATCCAATATCAAAAAAATCCACTCCCGATCAAACTTCCCAAAAATCCAACTTTCGCCATTTCAAGCTATACTCAACTACGGACCTCCAAATCACTATTCAGATACGCTCCTAAGTCCAAAATTACCCCACGGAGCTAATGAAGCCATCAAAACTCCAATCCGAGGTCAAATACTAATAAGCCAAACTTGAGAAACTCTTGCAATTTAAAGCTTCCTAATTGAGAATCATCCTTCGGAATCAATTCTGAATAACCTGAAAATCAAAATCGACGATTAACACAAGTCATAATATATCGCACGAAGCTACTCATGCCCGTAAACTACCGAGTGAAGTGCAAACGCTTAAAACGACTGGTAGGGTCGTTAAGAGCCCAAACCCATTAATATCCTCACAATCAGGCCCCCGGCCTCACCTAGTCATCAATCTCTCCAGTCTCTCGGGCTCACACTCTCATGAAAAATCAGCCCAAAAATGATTATGTGATTTATCAATAAATGGTAACAGAGACTGAGATACGATATGGAAATGAATGCATACGATTGAGTATGTAATTTTAATATAAGCAAATAACTCAATAGGAGAAATGACCTCAGTGGATCCCAACAGGATAAGCATATAGCCTAGACATGGTTTCTAACATAGATCACAATTCAATTACTCTATCGCGTAGAGATTTCATGAATATAGATAAGATTAGGTAACTACACAATACTACAAAAATAACCAAGTCACAATTCACATGGTGCATGCCCACACGCCCTTCACCTAGCATGTGTGTCACCTCAACACCAAACACATAATACGTATATTCAGGGGTTCATACCCTCAAAACCAAGTTTAGAAATGTTACTTACCTCGAACAAGCCGAATCCAATACCGAGTAAGCCAAACAATACTATAGAGATGCCATCCCATGTGTACCAACCTCTGAACGGCTCGAAATTAGTCAAAAGCAACTCAAATACATCAAATAATGCCTAAGGAAACAAATCCAAATGATAAAGGTCGAATCTTTAATCAAAAGCCCAAAGTCAACAAAAAGTGAAACCCGGGCCCGCACCTCGAAACCTGATGAAACTCACAAAATCCGACAACCCATTCAATTACGAGTCCAACTATACTAGTTTCACCCAAATCCGACTCCGAATCGATGTTCAAAACTCAAAAATTCACTCTATGAAACTTTAGACAAAAACCCCAATCTCCCTTTTGAAATTCTCAATCAAAATGCCAAAAACGAAGATAAACTCATGAAATAAAATCAAAACTGAGCAGAGAACACTTACCCAATCCATGTGGTAAAAATTGCCTCAAAAATCGCTTTAATCCGAGCTTCATAGCTCAAAATATGATAAAATGGCTTAAACCTACGAAATAGAGTACTTTATATTCATAGGAGAGAAGTTTCGCGATCGCGAAAACCAACTCAGCAGCCTCCAAAATAGCCTACGCGTTCGCGAAACATCACATGCGAACGCGATGAACACATGAACCTGCACTAAGCAATCGCGACAAGATCAATGCAAACGCGAAGAAGAATCTTCTGCCCCCAGCTTCTCAACTCATCACTACGCGAACACGGTCTGACTTATGCGAGTGCGATGCTCGAGCCTCCCAAGGTACGCAAACGTGTTACCACTATCACGAACACGATGAAAGAAAAGACCAGTTCCTCTAATACACTACGCGATCGCATCCCAGCCTTCGCGACCGCGAATAAGGCTTGAGATACCAGAAAACCAGCCACCACATATGAATGAAAAATGGTCTGAAACACGTCTTGTGATGACCCAACCCGTCGTCTCATGTATTACTGCCGCGTTTCCCCCATTTATTGCTTCTTCACGCTTCGTTATTGGCATTAGGTGCGTTAGAGTTGAATTGGACTGGTTTTGGTAGGAAATGAGACACTTAGTCTCTTTAAGAAAGGTTTGGTTTGGAAAAGTCAACCGGATGTTGACTTATGAGTTAGAGGGCTTGGATGTAAATTCCAGTGATTCGGTTAGATTCGGAAGGTGATTTGTGACTTAGGAGTGTGATCGGAAGTGATTTTGGAGGTCCGGTGTAGAATTAGGCTTGAATTGGCGAAGTTAGTATTTTGGCGAATTCCGGTTGATAGGTGAGATTTTGATCCGGAGGTCGGAATGGAATTCCCAGAGTTGTATAGCTTCGTTAGGTAATTTTGGATATGTGTGCAAAATTTCAGGTCATTCGGAGGTGTTTTGGTCAGGTTTTTGATCTAATGCATAATTCGAAAGTTTTTAAGAAACTTAGGCTTGAATCCGATGTGATTTGATGGTTTTAACATTGTTTGATGTGTTTTGAGGATTGGAAAGAGTTTGAATGAGGTTTTAGGATGTGTTGGTATTTTTGGTTAAGGTCCCGGGGGCCTCGGGGTGAGTTCGGGTGGCTAAACGGAGAGTTTTTGAAGTTTGTTGCAGGTTCATTTTTGCTGGTATCTAGTATTTTTGCTTCTGCGGAAATGGACCGCAGAAGCGGGTGGAAGGTTGCAGAAGCGGTCCTTGGTCTGGTAGGGTAGTTCCATAGAAGCGGAAAGAGCTTCGCATCAGCGAGTCCGCATGAGCGGACGGTTAACCGCAGAAGCGGTTTTGGTCGAAGGAAGGAGTTCCGCAGAAGCGGAATTTGCACTGCAAAAGCGGAAATTGGAATTTTAATGAGAATCCGCAAAAGCGGGATTTTGGCCGCAGAATCGGTCCCGCATAAGCGGAAGCAGGACTACAGAAGCGAAAATCGGCCTGGGCAGAAGGGTTTAAAATATCATTTTTCATCCGCGAGGGTTATGTATTTTCCACCATTGTTGAGCGAGCTTGAGAGCTTTTGACGGGTATTTTAGAGAATTTTGACTGGGAATCAATTGGAGGTAAGTCGTATGGCCTAGAAATATCATTTTATTGAAGAATCAATCTTTAAATTCATGGAAATTGGAGTAAAAATTGGAAGAACTAGGGCTTGATTTTTGAAATGAAAATTTGGGATTTGAGGGGCATTTGAGCTCCGATTTTGGTAAATTTGATATGTATAGACTCGTGGCGAGACGAGGAACCCGGTGATATAAATTTCGTAATTTTTCGAGAAGTGAGCTCGGGGCTCGAGTTTTTCCAACTTCGTGATATTCGATGCTTTTCGAGTATTTTCGATTGGGTTATGTTTCTTTGGCCTATCGTAATATATTCCTTATGTTTTTTATCAGATTCGACGCGCGAGGAGGTCGATTCGAGGGGAAAAGGCATAGCGAGCTAGATTTGTAGCCGGCTTGAGGTGAGTAATAGATGTAGATAATGATCTGAGGGTTTGAAACCCCGGAATATCGCATCGTGACGTTATATTGAGGCGAGACACGTACTCTATGACGAGTGCGGGTTCGTTTGTTATAGGGGATTGTGACTTGGTCCGTCCCGGTGATGTTTTTATTGTGTTTTCTACTAGAACTTGTTGGAAATCATCGTTACTTGGATTTGACTGTTGTATTTGAGCTTCGTGCCAACTATTTGGATCCTTCAGGGATTGATATCACTGATTTTGTATACTTTGCATATTGTTAGCCTCATTTCAAGGTTTTAAGTATTATTTTGCAAACTCAGCCCCTTTTTCTCAATTTGAAAGCTAAAATGATATTTAAATGGTATTTTGGGCTGTGAGTTACTGATTTAAAAATGCCCGAGGGGCTTATAATGATTTTCTGGATATATGGATGGCTCGAGCTGCACGCCGCAGTGGTATCATACTGAATGTTTGCGCTTGGGCTGAAGGAGCCCTTCCGGAGTCTGTACACACCCCCAGTGAGCGCCGTCGACGTTAAAAATATGGTTAGCTCGGATTTCACGCCGCAGTGGGTACCTGGGAGTACCGGCATATGTATTGCATTGCATTCATGTATTATCATTGTTCTGTTTTACCTGTCATGGATCTTTCGGTACTATCATTGCATAGACTTGCTGTTTTACTGTTAAAGGTTTGGTACTGCCAGTTATAGCTTTATTGTGTGTTATATCGTGATTTCTTATCTTTAGCCATTATCTATGTTTATTTCTCACTGAGTCGGAGTACTCACTTTACTCCCAACACCTTGTGTGTAGATCTAGGTACATTACAGGCTGAGGGAGGACCTGTTTAACTGAGCAGCAGTATTCGGGAGTATCAGGTAGCTGCATGGCGTTCGCAGTCTTGATCCTTCCCTCCTATCCCTATTTTTCCTTATTCCGTATTTCATAGACATACTTGTGATAGGATGACATTCTGTATTAGAGGCTTATGGTCGTGACACCGGGTCCTAGTTTGGGATTTTGTGTTCAGTATTTTGTTAAACTACCGTATATTATTCAGTATTTCCAGACTTGATGGAATGGTTTAGTATTTAATATTTGTGTTTTATATTTGTGAGTCGTTCTGGTCGGGTTATGGTAATGAAAGGTCGGGCTTGCCTAGCAATGTGTTGGGCGCCATCACGACCGGTGATTTGGATCGTGACACGTCCGCAACTCACCCGAGCCCCTCGCGACCCCTTCCAAACATTCTAACAAGTCTCATAACATAACATGGACCTACTTGAGGCCTCAATCACGCATAACAATATCGAAACGATGAATCGCACCTCAAATCGAACTAAATGAACTCTGAATCTTTCAACTTCCAAAACTCGTGTCGGAACATATCAAATCAACCTGGAATGAGCTCAAATTTTGCACACAAGTCCCAAATGACATAACGAAGCTATTCCAATTCCCGGAACCACAATCTGAATCTGATATCCTCAAAGTCAACTCTCGATCAAACTTATGAACTTTCCAAACCTTCAAATTTCCAACTTTCGCCAGTTAGCGCCGAAACCTTCTAGAAATATTCAAATGCAAGTTCGGTCATACGCCCGAGTCCATAATCACCATCTGGACCTAAGGAAACTATCAGAACTCGTATCCGAGGTCAAATACTAAAAAGTCAAACTTGGTCAACTTTTCTAACTTTAAGCTTAAATCATGAAATTCATTCTTCAAAATCAATTCCGAATAACCTGAAAACCAAAACCGATAATTCACACAAGTCATAAAACATCATACAATTCTGCTCAAGACTTCAAATAGCTGACAAAATACAAATGCTCAAAACGACCGATTGAATCGTTGCGGTTGGCCACGGTTGGGGACAGTTGGTCATGGTTGGGGCAACCGTTGTTCACGGCTGGGCAAGCGTTGGCCATGGTTGACCCCCTTTGTCGCTTGCTGTAATTTACCACAACTGGGGCAACCGTTGCCCACGGTTTGGCTCGGCCACATTTGGATATTTTGCTGCTATTTAATAAAAATGCTATAACTTATTGTAGAAATTTTAGAATAACAAACGGTTTAAAGTTTTGAAAATTAAACTAAAAGATGTTTCCTTTAATATGTGGTTGATAGCTCAACTCATTATACATTGAAAGATATAATAGTGTGAAGTTAGGGAATGTGGAGTTATATTCATTTTCCTTTCCAATTCATTCTAAACTACTTCTACCCTCTACTAATTAAACACCCCTGCGACCTTCGGACATAAGGTTTAGATACTGTACACCTTCACAACTTTTCAGATTAATTATAGAATGCAACGGGACTTGCAATTTATTCTAATATTTTTTTTGGGTTTTGACACAGTTACCTAAAAAATAAAATTATTTACCCTTGTCTACCCATTTATTTTTCTACCCATAAACTATTTACATTTCCTACCCATAGTAGTTTTTGTGGGAAACTTTTTCTTTATTCTTCAATTATTTTTTTATTTCTATGCTTTTTTTTTTCTTTTCTCCCTTTCTTTTTTCTCGTTTTCTACTTATTTTTTTCTCTTTTCCTATTCTAATTTCATTTAACTTCTTTTTTCTATATTTTTTTTTCTCTTCATAATCTAATTTAATTTACTATTTTTACTATTTTTTTTAAATATTATTACTAAAGAAAAATTAAATTGTGTACCAATTAAATGTAGCTAATACAATCAAAAAAATATTAACTAATACATGATACCGGTATAGTATATAGTTATACCAACAGGGTATACAATTGTACGCAAAGAGTTAAAAAAAGTTTAATTTAATTATTAAATTAAAATAATATCAGTTGTCAATAAAAATTTTAAAAAATTATAAAAGGATCTAATTGTAAGAGTATACTGTTACATTATATAGCATACTATAATTTTTATTTTTATTTTGCATTTTCAATTTGCATCTCACGCTGGGTAAAAGCTTACAGCAAATTAAAAGGAAACAGGCAAGTGAATTTACAGGTAATAAGTTTACTTATTATAGTATATTATATACTATTATAGCATATTGTTACAGTATATTGCATATTATTATAGTATACTTTAACAATATATTGTATACTATAACAATATACTGTTGTAGTATAACTATATACTCGTATAGTATACTATTGTAGTGTAGCTATATACTCCTTTAACATATTGTATATCATAGTAATATACTATTGGGTAGCTGTGTTCTTTGATTTTCAGTTGAATATTTCGATCTCAATCACCTCAAATCAGCTCCAAATGCTATTAAATTTCAGTATAAACTTCCAGAAGGTATTATAAGTAATATTTAATAGCACCCGCTTTGAATCAAACAAGAAATCTTCAAAAATAAAATTTTAGCTTCAAAAGCTTCAAGCTCGACATTAGTGGACATTCAAATACACATATACATTCAGCTTTCTCGAAGGTACTATAAGCAATATACTCCCTCTTCAAATCTAATATTAAAAATCTTCAAGTCGAAAAATCATATATTTGGAATTTTGGAAAAAGAATTTAAGAAAATATATAAAATTTTAATTTCAACAAAAAATACAAGGTGCAAAATCCGAGTGAGCATGAGATTTTGGCAGAAAAGTGATGAGATTACATGAAAAATAACGGGGTCAACTGGATTTCATAGTTTATTTAAAGAGAAAGCTCTAGGATTTTGCACTTCAAAGAGTAAAGAGAGTAATTTCCACTAGAATAAGCTAGCACTGAGAAAACAAATTAAAAGGCAAAAGGGAATGGGTAGGTCGGGTAAAATGTTTTGGCCTAGTAGGTAGGTTTTATAAAAAACTTTCTAATGGGTAATTACGGGTAATTGTTTTGGGTTTTGTGGGCATTTAGTATAGATTTCCCTTTTCTTTTTATAGCAATTGGCAGTTATAGACACCTCTAACAAAACATTAATATTTGAATCTTATTTGACTGTTGTATACAACAATTATCCAAAACAGTAAGTAGTTTCATTTTTTAAATGAAATAAACTATTAAAAAATTATTTAAATTTAATGGCACATTTCTAACTACCAAGTATGTATTGATGTAATATTCTTTGTTAAAAAGGGGGTGTATCTTGTTAAATATTCAATATATTTGGTCAAAATACTAGATCTATTATTCATTAACTTAGAGATCCTATCTCAATATGTGACTTTATGACAGCAAAGCATTACTAGATCTTTTTTATTATCAAAATAAATGTCAAGCAACTGAAGTGAAAAATAGTAAAATCAATTAATATTTTTGTAGGACTGTTATGGAAGATAGTTTTACAAATAGTATAACAATATATTTATGCTCGCTGCTATTATAGGTAGAATGTGTTAGGATATACTACAAACCATGCGTATTGTTATAGTATTCTTTATGGAACAATTATTTATTTATTTATTCAAT
>MU670702.1:1799-14830 GCA_026770625.1 Nicotiana glauca
TTCACGACGTTGCAATTCTTATTAAAAAAATAAAAATAAAAGCGGTTTACTAATAAAAGGCATAAGTAAGAACATGTTTTGAAATCAGATAAAATCAAATACAACAGTTGAGTGACCGTGCTAGAACCACGGAATCCGGGAATACCTAACACCTTCTCCCGGGTTAACAGAATTCCTTACTCGGATTTCTGGTTCGCAGACTGTTAACAGAGTCATAACTTCCTCGGTTCGAGATTCAACCGGTGACTTGGGACACCATTAATCTCCCAAATGGAGACTGTGAATCTTAATAATAAATCCCATTTCGATTGTCCATTAATTGGAAAAACTCCTTTATGCCCTTGCGGGTGTAGCGTAAAAAAGGAGGTGTGACATCATCCCCGGGCCCACTTGCCCGGATTTCGAAAATTCTTGAGGTAAGTTGTTACCCGTAACCTAAGGATCAAGAATATATGATTTTTACTTCATTCCATAACAAATTTTCATAGTATAATCTTGTTTTTGTCAAAACCCTAGGTTTTACTCTAATCCCATGTTTTTCATTAATTATTGTGTGTTAATCTACCCATAAACCAAGTATTGAACTCACATTAAGTAGAAGCAACTTACCTCACAAATGCTAGGTTGAAACCCCTCTTTGGAAGCTCCCAAATCGCCCAAACAATGGAGAAAATGTGTCAAAAATGACACATTCTAATATTATATGAAGGCACTACGTTCAATGATTTCCACACCTACGGTTTAGGGACCGCACCTGCGGTCTCGCTTCTGCAACGGAAGCTCTGTATTTGCCGAGTTGGGCTGGGCTAGCTGGGACCGCTTCTGCGGCCTGGGGCCGCTCTTGTAGTTCTGCTTCTTTATCGAGGAGTCGCATCTGCGTGCACGTCTTAAATGACAATACGGAACTATTCCAAGTCTCGAAATTTTGTTCGGACCTCGATAACACAAAAAACTGCTCCAAACCAAATATTTAAGAATTTCAAAATCCTTAAGAAATCAACTTCCACTATTAAGCTCCAAAACACTCCAGGGTCATCCAAAACCCGAGCCGGACATACGCCCAAGTCCGAAATCATCATACGGGCCTGTTAAAACCTTTAAATCTGGATTTCGAGGTTGTTTACTCAAAACATTGAGCGAAGTCAAACTTGGCCGTTTAAGCCAACCTTAAGGAACTAAATGTTCCGATCTCAATCTAAACTCTTCCAAATCCCGAACCAACCATTCCTGCAAGTAAGTACGGGAAGTCTTATTTAGGGGAATAAGGTTCTAAAAACCAAAACGACCAGTCGGATCATTACATGGACCATTTCCCACAAGAGCATAACCTTTTAGATTCAAATATGATGTGTACATTATTCCCCCGATTTTCATGGATAGCGGTGAGAACTTTGAAAACATTTCGGTCGTGTTCATACTGTAAAAATGAATACCAATATGCTTGCCGCTTGTATTTCTAAAATCTTTTCATTGGTAGTTGCATAAATTCAAAATCCCTTTCCATCAATGATGTTGCAGCTGCAGCCCATTCAATAAACCTCTCTGCCATCTACTTGAATGACATCTACACCATGGCAGTGACAGGCAATTCTCGTGGAGACTTCAATAATCGGTTGAAAGACTCTAACACATTTGTAGTAAGAATTCTCCATTTTCTTCTACCATCAGCATGAAAAGTCCACTTTTCAGGCTTATGTCGCATTAACCAATGATATGCTGCCTCGTCTTCCTGCCTAATATATTCCATGTGCATCCAGAATTTATGATCTTAGTGATCTGTTGCAGCCATCCACATTAAATCATGCAGATCCTTGTTGGGATGTGCCTTCTGGAAATTGGCCTTCAAATGCCTTACATAGTAACAGAGGTATACATACGGTTCCTGCCATTTAGGCAAATGCTCTACAGAACTTAATAAATCCCTATGCCGATCAGATATTAGACAAATACCTGAACGTTGTTTGACAACGTGCTCCTTCAAGTGGTTCAAAAATAGCATCCACGTCTCTTGGCTTTCATTAGCACAGATGGAAAAAACTAGGGGAAATATTTTTCCATTGCCATCTACTGCAACAGCGATCAACAGCTTAATATCATACTTTCCATAGACATGAGTACCGTCTATGGATATTACGGAACGACAATGCACATAACCATCAATTGTTGGTTTAAATTCCCAGAATACATATTTGAATATATATATTCCGGTATTTCTGAACTCCGCTCAAGTTTCCATTCAACAACGGTCCCGGGGTTAAAGTGTTGCAATGCGGTTATATACCTGGGTAGAGCTACAAATGACTTATCTTAGTTACCATAAACAATTTCAAATGCACGTTTGCGCCCGAGAAGTGCCTTTTTTTTGTGTAATGGTATAGCCATATTCTTGGTGGACGGATGTAATGCACTCTTTGATCTTGTACCTTATGGATGCTTCAATGTGTGGAATCAAGACAAGAGAAATCAAGTCAACATCCATGTTGAAGTGATTTCCATTGAATGTGTCCATTTCACAAATGCGGGTGCTAATATATTTACCCACTTTTCACATACCTGTTTTCTTCTTGCTCGCACGCATCATCCAATGAAAAACCGTAAACCATCGACGACAATAAACCTTGTATAGATCCGGACTTGACTCTCATACCGTCATCTCACAATACTCTTTTACGCTGTACATTTTCATCGCCCTGCTTAGGCGCTCTTTATCAAGAAAAAACATGCCTTTTTCTAGCACCGTTGGTCTAGAGTCATCCCATATTGATGTTCGAATTTTGTCAAAATTCCTTGTGAGGGCATTCACATCCGGCATACTTGGCAAATGATCAAGGTAGGTAATATGCCTTGAATGAAACGACACGTGCAACTCATACACTCTTGGTCTAGCGGGGATAGATCATGCTCCCTCGTCAAATCAGGTCCATCATTCTCTTTCTCCTCATCACCACCCTCATCGAGGAAGGGTGTGTCATTTCCGGACTCATCGACATTGTTGTCATAATCACTGTTCTCTTTCTGACTCTGTGCATCTGCCAAATCCCGTGTAAATATGTCATCTTCGGGCAATTGAATTAGTACAGATGGTTTAACTTGCTCGTTTTCACTACACCAATACACCAAAACTACGCATATTCCAACTGGGCGTGGGTTCATAATTTGTAAAATTCATGTTTGCATGGTACCCCCTGTGGAATATATGAGTGTTAATACAAAACCAATACAACAAAAATAAACATCGTAACACAAAGAAAAATTAAAGTTGACCACTCGTCTTGTGGATTATATAAAATGGGAGAGAAATTATTTCCTCGCTCCTCATTCGCCCGTGGAGATAAGTTTAGATCCGGCCAAACTCTTTCAACCAGAACATGTTCAGCTAAAACTGCTCCAGAATAACCACCCGATGATTGAGGGTTATCCATGTTTTGCGCAACCTCATTATGGCGAACGTCTTCAACCTTCACGTACATTTCCAATATTTCTGTCAAAATTAATTCTCGGTATTCATCCGGAGTCCCCAAAAAATCTCTCGGAGTTTCATCATCCTCGATGTTAAACTCAACATAACAAGCAACCCCTTGCAGAGTGACAAAATACGAATATCTTCTGGTTACTTTAAGGTTCATCGAACGTATGCTCACGCTCATTTTATTACACAATAAGGATACCAGTTTATCGCACTCCATTGTGAATGATAACTTAATATGACTCTGTGGAGATAAACTATAGCTCACTAGGTTATTCGCCACCACAGCCTCATACCCTTCCTCCCATATAATGAAACCCTTACTTTTCGCTCTTCAGACATTATGACAAAATACTTGAGAATTTAACAAGAAGAAAATTTAACAGGAGTTGAGAATATTTCTGAATGGATTTTTGCAAAATCCTTAATACCTTTAAATAAGCAATGCCCAATATGGGGGTTCGAATTTTTTGAGGTAAAACGCCTTTTTAAAATGTGTTACATATTTCAATTGTTGTTATGTCAGTTAAGCACAGAAAAGTTATTGGTGGGCTCACAAAATAAATAAAGTGTATTTCGTAAAAGCATTTTATATAAAACACGATTTTAAAAAGCACTTTACCGTAACGTCCAAAATGGCTCTAAAGTAAAGCGCGCTTTAAAATCCTATTTTATATAGTTTGGTGACTTAAACTTTTTTCCCACTATTTCGGCCTTTTTGAGTCCAAGAAAAATAATTTAAGTTTTTAACTCTGTTAGCATCTGGTTGGCTATGGGGTGGGCCAGCTGGGGTAGCTTTATGTGGGGTAGGGTGGAAGAGACAGTGAGGGAACAGGTGCTTTAAAGTGATCTGCTAAGGCTGCCGGGTTGGCAGGTTGTCATTTGGACACCCTCCCCCCCAACCCCCATGTGTTGTCACATATAAGACAATCAACACCCTATCACTTCTCCATTCTTACTATCAGCGTGTAATCACGCTGCCTTTATGTACAACTTGATTGTTACGTGAAGTCATGCACGTATAATTGCGCGTGAAAGGGATATTATCATCAGTTTCAACCTCGGCGTCTGCAATCCTTAAGAAGATTTTTGGATTTATTTTTGTGTTTTTGTCATTAGTGGGGATCTACTAACTGCTCTCTTTGTAATGTAATCTCACTTACAAGTCAATTAAATATATAATACTCCCTCCGGTCCAAAATAAGTGATTTTTTAGTTTTTTTCTTGTGGTACAAAATAAGTGATTTTTTTAGATTTCAAGAATGAATTAATTATTTTTTTCCTACATTGTCCTTGGAGTAAACGGTGTTGGAATATGTGTTAGGAGTATTTATGTGATATAATAAAGGTTAATATGGTCAATTCTATTATTAATTAATGCTAAAAGATAGATTTCTTAATCTGTATAAAAACATCTAAAAAATTATTTATTTTGGACACGAGGGTGTAATATCAAAAGTAAATTCGGCTGAAAATCTGAGGCGCTTGACAAATGTTGGGAATTTCATGAATAGGATTTTTCTGGAAAAACTTATCCGCATTTATCTCTTTGATGATCATGACATTAGTTCCAAATATTGAAATAAATACTTACATAATATCAATTCGGTCATATTCATTTTGTATTTTTTCATGTCATTTAAAGTTTGACACATATAATAAAAGAATATTTAATACTACGTATTAATTAAAAGAAATATTAATTAAGTTACTCTCATCTCTTCCTTAATGAATAGTATGAGCTTTCTCTAAGTAGCAAAGGTGGAACTTCAAAAAGTAATTCAAGTCTTTTGTTTTTTTAGGGTAAAAAGTATTCTCTCACCTAACTTTTTTATTAAACGGATAAAAAGGACTGAAGTGAATATCATTTAGATTTCAAGTGGAATAAGATTTAAATTTAAGTGAATATCGGAAAATGCTCTGGAAGTATATTTTTAATAAAATTTTCAATTTCCACCTAAATATTTTCTACATTGAAAAAAGTTTAAAACTGAAATTCATACTATAAAAATAGAAAATGTCTATGGATTGAGCTTAAAAATAAACTGTTTGAACTTCAATTCAAATATTATCTAGATGCCTAATTAATCAATCTGAAAAAAATGAATAAATACAAAATTTAATGTTTAAACTTCATCTTTTAGTTGTGAGCATAAATAGGTTGAAAAAATCCTACTAGTGTACATTGATATCTTGATCTATTATCTTATCATAGCAAAATAAAAAGGCATGTGATCACGCCCAACTCTAGTCTAAGCGATCACTACAAATGATAACAACTAGGTTGGGAATCCAAATTAGAGTAAGAATTTGAGAAGTAAATGCGGAAGCAATAACAACAAGGAATTGAACAACTAGAATTAAAGAGATGAAAATTAAGGATATGGGAAACTTCAAGGAAAGAACTCCAAGAACTTCCAAGAACGCAAGTTCTATAGCCTTGACAAGATCAATGTAACAACGTCTTGACTTATGGAATAAATCAAACACCTTTACTTAAAAAGCAAATCAAAACAATAGATTCGGATCTTGACCGCTTTACGAGTAACTTGAGACAACAATTAATAACTAGTATTAATGGCCTTCTAAGAATACCACAAAAGGATCAAAGATATCATAAAAGAGCACTAATCTTACTACATTGAATTATGAACTAGTAAATGTTGAAAGATAAATCTCAAAGCATAAGTAACAAAGGTTCAGAAGAACTCTCAAAGTATGATATACTGAATCAATAATGTAGTGTCTTATGAATGAGAAGAACTCTCTATTTATAGGAGTACTAAAGCATATAAAAATCCTTTAAAATTAAGTAGGGTGGTTGTTATGGCAAACAAAATCATTACAATTAGATAGTGTGGTTGTTATGGCATACAAAATCATTATAATTAGGTAGAGGGCGGCCAATACCCTTTGGGGTAGATTTGGGCCTTAAAACAACTAGTTTGGGCCATTGGTTTGGACTCCAATTGAGTTCTTTTGTAACACCTCTTTTTGGATCTCTTTTAAGCTCATTTTGAGCTCATTTGGTGGACTTCAATGGCTGATTTGGGTGACCCAATCTTTCCCCTTTTGGACTACAATTTGAGCCACCAAATAATTGTAAAACTTAGACAATTCTTCTCCTTTGGGCTTGAGCACGTCCTCTATAGTTAAAAGCTTCTTTATTTGCCATTGAAATCCAGCAACCTTAGTCTGCAATTCTTTAGCTTGAGATCTTGTAAATGACCTTCTTGGAGCTTCCAAAACTCTATCCTTATCATTGATGCTATCATTCCCCTCTTCTTGAAAAGAATTCGCCCCTGAATTCGATCCTACATCAAACAAAGACAAGTCAGCAACATTGAATGTAGCACTTACTTGAAACTCACCAGGAAGGTCCAGCTTGTAAGCATTGTCTCCAATCCTTTCAAGGACTTGAAAGGGGCCATCTCCTCTAGGATTCAGCTTTGACTTCCTTTTGGAAGGAAATCTCTCCTTTCTAAAGTGAACCCAAACTAAATCGCCAGGTTTAAAAATATCTTGTTTTCGACCCTTATTCTTTCTCAAGGCAGTTTGCTCATTTTTCTTCTCAATTGCAAGCCTTGTTTGCTCATGAATTTTTTTCATCATCTCAGCCATTGTCCTACCATCAAGATTAACAATATCATTAAGTAATGGTATAAATCAAGTGGATTAGAGGGATTAAAGCCATAAACAACCTCAAAAGGAGACATACCTGTAGAAGAATGGATTGTTCTATTGTAAGCAAATTCAATCACAGGTAAGTGATCTTCCCATGAAGTTAATTTACCTTTAAAAATAGCCCTCAACATGTTTCCTAAGGTTCTATTAACTACTTCATTTTGTCCATCAGTTTGTGGGTGACAAGAAGTAGAAAATAACAATTTAGTGCCTAACTTCCCCCAAAATACACGCCAAAAGTGACCCAAAAACTTAGCATCCTTATCACTAATAATAGTTCTAGGTATACCATGCAATTTGACAACCTTTTTATAAAAAGATTAGCAACATGTGAAGCATCATTAGTCTTTAAACAAGGAATAAAACGAGCCATTTTGGAGAACCTACGTATCACAATAAATATAATATCCTTACCATACCTTGTTCTAGGCAAACCTAACACAAAATTCATAGAAATATCAATCCAAGGTGAAGTAGGAACAGGTAATAGCGTGTAAAGACTATGTAGTAACACTTTAGATTTAGCTTGTTTACATTCCAAACACTGTGTGCACATTCTTTCAACATCTTTTCTCATTCCAGGCCAAAAGAAATTTTCAGCAAGTATGTCTAATGTCTGTGGGACCCCAAAGTGTCCCATAAGCCTTCTACAATGTGCTTTCCTTACAAATACTTCACGTAAAGAGAAATTAGGGATACACAACTTATTTTCCTTAAATAGAAACCCATCTTGGAGGTTAAACCTATCAAAAGGACCTAATTTACAATCTGCAAAAGTTTTGCCGAAATTAACATAATTAGCATAAAGTTCCTTGATTTGATCATAACCCATCAATTTCGAAGTCAGGGTAGAAACTAAGACATACCTTCTTGAAAGTGCATCAGCAACAACATTCTCTTTCCCTTGTTTGTAAGAAATGACATAAGGAAAAGTTTCAATGAATTCAACCCACTTAGCATGCCTTCTACTAAGCCTACCTTGACTCTTCAAGTATTTCAAGGATTCATAGTCAGTTTTAATGACAAACTCTCTTGGCCATAAGTAATGTTGCCATGTGGCTAAAGCCCTTACCAAATCATATAGCTATTTGTCATAAGTGGAATAGTTTAATGTGGATTCACTCAACTTCTCACTAAAGTAGGCAATAAGTTTACAATCTTGCATAAAAAAAAACCTATTCCTTTGCCAGAAGTATCACATTCAATTTCAAAAGATTTAGAAAAATAAGGCAATTGTAACAACGGAGCAGAACATAACTTTTCTTTCAACAAGTTAAAAGTATCATCTTGTTCTTTTCCCCATTTAAAAATCTTATTCTTTTTAATAACTTCAGTTAAAGGAGAAGCAATGGTGCTAAAGTCTCTCACAAACCTCCTATAAAAACTAGCAAGTCCATGAAAACTCCTAACTTCAGTTACACTCTTAGGTTTAGGCAATTCTTTTATTGCTATGATTTTGTCTTCATCAACCTCAACTCCTTTAGAACTAACTACAAAACCCAAGAAAATCACACGATCCACATAAAAAGTACACTTTTTAAGATTAGCAAATAAAAATTGCTTTCTAAGAACTTCAAAAACTTGTTTTAGGTGTTCTACATGCTCTTCTAAAGTGTTAGAAAAGACCAAGATATCATCGAAGTACACCACAACAAATTTTCCATAAAAATCCTTAAAAACATGATTCATTAATCTCATGAAAGTGCTAGGTGCATTAGTCAAGCTGAAAGGCATAACTAACCACTCATAAAGCCCGTATTTGGTCTTAAAAGTAGTTTTCCATTCATCTCCAGGATTCATTCGAATTTAACAGTAACCACTTTTTAGATCAATTTTAGAAAAGATTTTAGATCCATGTAATTGATCCAACATGTCATCAAGACGAGGAATAGGGTGGCGATACTTTACTGTTATCTTGTTGATTGCTCTACAATCCACGCACATCCTCCAAGTTTTATCCTTTTTGGGTACCAATAGGACAGAAACAGAGTAAGGGCTCATGCTCTCTCTCACAAAGCCTTTCTCAAGTAACTCCTCAACTTGCCTTTGAAGCTCCTTTGTCTCTTCTGGATTACTCTTATAAGCAGGCCTATTTGGAATTTGTGATCCAGGTACAAAATCAATTTGATGCTCAATTCCATGTAAAGGTGGCAACCCATTAGGAATATCTTCAGGAAAGACATCTTCAAAATCCTGCAAAAGAGAAGAAATACTACTTGGCAAAGAAGAAGTTAGTAACTCAGAATTAATCAAAGCTTCTTTATAAGTAAGTAGTATTATGGGCAACCCCTCTTTTCTTGCATTTAAACACTCTTTGGCTTTTATATATAAACTCTCTTTTTTTTCTTTCCTTAGCCTCTTTCCACTCACTAAGACCTTTTTTTTTTTACTCAAACCCCTTTTTATCTCTTCTCTCAAATGGCTACTCTCTCTCTCTTTTTCTCTCGGCCATCTCTCTTTTTTCTAATTCTTGGCCTCCTTTCTTTTCTTTTTCCTCAAACTTACTTTTTATCTCCCCCCTTGGTTTTTCCATTGTTTTCCTTAATCTCTTTTGATCTTCAAACACTTGAGAAGGAGATAAAGGTGCAAGAGTAAATTTTCTGCCATTTAGTTCAAGAGAATATCTATTCTTTCTTCCATCGTGAAAAAATTCCTGTCATACTGCCAAGGACGACCCAGTAATATATGACAAGCTTGCATAGGTACTATATCACAAAGAATATCATCCTTATGTCCACCAACATTAAATGAAATCATACACGGTTTTTTTACCTTTAGCTCGCCAATATGATTTAACCATTGGAGTCTATAGGGATCATGCATGCAAGTCCCAGTTTTTCCACAAAGTATGAACTCACCACATTAGCACAACTACCACTATCAATGATCATAAACCAAGTTTTTTCCTTTATCCCACACCTAGTATGGAATATATTCTCTCTTTGTGCTTCACTATTGCTTCCCAAATTGATAGTCATAATCCTCCTAACTACCCCAACCATTCCATCATTAGGTAGTTCTACATCATCTTCATCACTCACCTCTCCCTCTTCTTCTCCCTCACTATTTTTACTCTTATATCCTCCATCTTCTTTTAGAATGATGTTTCTTCTACTTGGACATTCATGCATCATATGTCCCCTTCCTTTACATTTATGACATTGAATAGAACTAGAAGGTATAAAAGGTTTAGGGTTAAAGGTTTTACCTCCTTCTTTGTTCTCAAATTTACCTTTCCCTTGTCCTCTTGAGGTCTAGAAGAACTCTTCATCTCATGATTTGGCCATGGCTTCTTGGACATGGTGTTTGTCCGACCTTTTCACGAGCTAGTTTGCTTTCTTTTATTTTGATTTTCTACCTTGATAGAAAAATAAACTAACTCATCTATTGTTATATATTATTGTAATTCTACTACATCAACTATTTCCTTATTTAAACCATTTAAAAATCGAGCCATTGTAGCCTCTTCTTCCTTCATACAATTAGCTTGGATCATAGCCATATCCATAGCCTTAAAGTACCCATCCACAGACATAGACCCTTGCTTCAATGTTTGAAGACATTGTTGTAGCTCTCTTTGAAAGTGTGATAGTACGAATCTCTTCCTCATCACCCTCTTCATCTCAGCCCAAGTAGCAATTGGTGCTTGTCCTTCTTGCAATCTATCCTTAGTAAGCTTTTACAACCAAATAGCAGCATAGTCAAAAAACTCAACAACAGCAAGTTTAACCTTCTTACCTTCAGAGTAGTTATGACAGTCAAAAATGGCTTCAACCTTTCTCTCCCAATCAAGATACAAGTCTGGATCTCTTGTTCCCTTGAAAGATGGCATCTTCTTCTTTATACTACTTATATTATCATCTTCTACTCTACCTCTTTGTTCCATCCTATCTCTTCCCACCCTATCAAAATCAATATTATTAAAATCATCTATAAGGTTTTCTTGATTTACAATGGGAGCATGGGTCTCCTAGCTTGGGTTCTAACATTATTTACCCTCCTAAGTTCAGCAGTTGTATCATTTTGATCAGCAATGGTATCCCTCATTTATTGGAGTTGAAAATTCAACCTTTCAAATTGTTGATGTATAGCTTGCAAGGTAAAATTGTTTCTTGCTTTGATTTTAGGTTCTTGGAGAACCCTTCGTTCATAATCACTACCTGTATGCGACATGTTTTAAAAAAAATAAACTGTATCACACAAATTAGCCTCTTTTTTCCTCTCGAAATAACCTTTGAACAAAATAATTTGTATATTTATAGTCAAACCCAACTTGTACGAAGTTCTTAATAATAAAATTCAGATTTTTGGAACAATAAAAAAAGGAACCAAATCCTAGAACTTTTAGGCTCGGTTGAAACAAGACACGAACAAAAAGAAAATGATATAAATATATAGATTAGAAAGAGTAAGAAAATCTAGGATCCCCCTCTTCTTGTTTCCTTTGTTAATTTTTGGAAACAACTTAGATACAAAAGAAATATCATGGAGAGCAAGCAATTGTATTTTTTTTAAACAGATTTTTGTTTTTTTTCTTCTACTTTTTTAAAAAAAAATTCTTTGCTCTTAGTATTCAAGATATCCCAAGAATTATCAAGAACGAAATCTTGATAGAACCGCTCTGATACCATTTGATAACAATTAGGTCGGGAATCCAAACTAGAGTAAGAATTTGAGAAGTAAATGCGGAAGCAATAACTCTAAGGAATTGAAAAACTAGAATTAAAGAGATAAAAATTAAGGATATGGGGAAAATTCAAGGAAAGAATTCCAAGAATTTCCAAGAACGCAAGTTCTATAGCCTTGACAAGGTCAAAGTAACAACGTCTTGATTTATGGAAGAAATCAAACGCCTTTACTTAAAAAGCAAATCAAAACAATAGATTCGAATGTTGACCGTTTTATGAGTAACTTGAGACAACAATTAATAACTAATATTAATTGCCTTCTAAGAATACCACAAAGGAATCAAAGATATCACAAAATAGAAGTAATCTTGCTACCTTGGACTATGAACTAGTAAAGATTGAAAGATAAATCTCAAAGCACAAGTAACAAAGGTTCAGAAGAACTCTCAAAGTATGATATACTTAATCAATAATGTAGTGTCTTATGAATGAGAAAAACTTCTTATTTATAGGAGTACTAAAGCATACAAAGATCCTTTAAAATTAGGTAGGGCGGTTGTTATGGCAAACAAAATCATTACAATTAGGTAGGGTGGTTGTTATGGCATACAAAATCATTACAATTAGGCAGGGGGCGGCCAAGACCCTTTGGGGCAGATTTGGGCCTTAAAACAACTAGTTTGTACCATTGTTTTGGAATCCAATTGGGCTCCTTTTGTAACACCTCCTTTTGGACCTTTTTAAGCTCATTTTGAGCCTATTTGGTGGACTTCAAGGGCTGATTTGGGAGACCCAATCTTCCTCCTTCTGCATTACAATTTGAGCCACCAAATTATTGTAAAACTTAGACAATTCTTCTCCTTTGGGCTTGAGCACTTCCTCTATAGTTAGAAACTTTTTTATTTTCCATTGAAATCCAGCATCCTTAGTCTACAATTCTTTAGCTTGAGATCTTGTAAATGGCCTTCTTGGAGTTTCCAAAACACTATCCTTATCAGTGATGCTATCAACAAGTATAATTCGGTCTAAGAGTCCGGAGACGAATGCCACAGAGTACTAAGGTTTAGCTACAACTGTTCACTATCACTAAGTGTGAGCACGTGATTTTTGCCCCAAGCAAATTGTTCCAAAATATAGGCAAAAATATTTTTTGAATTTGCGTGGCAATTTGTTGATAATTGTTTGTTTAATAATAACTAATGAAATAAGTAGAAATACTAGGACTTTTTTCTAATTTTTGAAAGAAAAAAAAA